>JBAJNP010004960.1:0-30950 GCA_036877545.1 Yasuhikotakia modesta | reverse complement strand
GCTCATTTTTTTGTACTTCGCACAACAAAACTGGCGTCTAAAAGGACTTTGTCTGTGTTCCAATCGGTTCATTTACAACACATGGCAACTGAAGTCTAAGCAGGACGTTTTTTACGTCTCAAATACATTTTTACAAGGTGTCGAAAAATACAAGAAACAAACAGGAATATGCTGTTCCCATACACAAAGAGAATAGAATGACTAAAAGACTTGAACTTGATTGTACTGAACTTTGTTTACATAAACAGGTCTGTCAGTACTACAACTCCCAACTGCATGTGGTCCAGTACAAATATGAAGAGTATGCAGGCGACTTTCGCACACTGCCAAGGTATGAATTAACTGCTGCTTTTCTTGACGTTCCACTACAGTACATGACAACTGTATTGGTTTTTGATTTTGTAAAGTGTATGGCCATAAGACGATGTCCCGGGTTGAGCAGGCTGCCTGTCCCTTGGTGAGGCATTGATGCTAAAGGCTCGATCCCTGCCCTCCAAAGTGTTACGACTTTATGGATACATTTGAGCTTATGGGTAGGTAGGCCTGTAACACACCCTAATGTGCGAAGAAGCACCAGCCTGACCTGCTGCCATATACCCCATGGCAGCAGGGCAAGGCTCTTGTTGCACGCCACTAAAAAGACCGCTCATGCCTTTGGGTGGCAGCCTTGGTGACCACAGGGAGGCCCTTGTGATTGACCCTGTCCGATATTAAGGGAAAGACAGGGTTTTCCTGGTCTGTTTGGCAACACAGTCGATACAGTTGTCAACAGATTGCAGGAGGCTCGTAAGCAAGCGGAGGCATTTCAGCGGTTCCTGCCTTGCCGCTCTCTATTTTCTGGGGCTTTTAGGCCATGTATTAACTTCTCATACCAGGAGGTTCAAAAGCGCCTTCAGGTTATGCGAGGCTTAACATTGAAGTCTATTTTCAGTCAGGACCCAAGGGAGCAGCCCCATCTGGGGAACAGCGGGTTTTGACAGCACCCTATCTTCCTCATGGCCCTCTGCAGGCCAAAATGTTAAACCTGCCACCCCCAGTGCTTCAGCGTGCAGTAGCCTCAAACAATGGCTCCCTCCACTGTTTTGCCGATCTCAACAGGCATGGTCTGGATGTCACCTTTGCGAAAGTCAGTAGATGATGCAGGTTACAGGGCACCTATTAATGATTTCAAATCTCGAGAAGCTGGTACCCTTAAAAGTCTGTCATCCTGGAAAGCACTGTCTCATGTCTCAATGGGTCTTCAGTCCAAAAATCCAAAATCCAGTTTAGTCACAAACCACCTATTTTTGGTGGGGTTCTTCCCACCTTGATGGGTTCCACTCGGGCACTACTTATGGAACAAGAGTTAGAGACTCATAAAGGAGTTAAGTTTCTCCTCAACTAAGGAAATTAGGGCGTTATATTCGCTACTTTATAGTCCCCAAGAAAGATGAGGGGTCTGCATCTTTTGAACCACTCAGTCATGAAGCTGGAATGCAAGGCGCTTACTGTGAGTCAGGTCGCAAATCAAATCAGGTCCGAGGACTGTTTTGTTATGATAGATCTGAAAGATGCAATGCATATGTCCATATTCCCAAGACAGGAAGTGTCTGAGGTTTGCTTTCAGGGGCAAAGCATACAAATATTGGATGTGTCCTTTTTGCCTGGCGCTCTCATCCTGCATTTTCACAAATTGTGGCTGCAGTTCTGGCTCCCCTTTGACACCAAGGCGTTCGTACACTGAATTATATTAATGATTGGTTGATATTAGCTCATTCAGAGCAGGCTGTAGTCTGACCTCAAGAGGTCATTCTAAATCATATGAAACAGTTTGGATTAAACAAAACATAAGGAAAAGCATGCTTTCTCCAGTGCAGAGAACAACTTATCTGGGTGTAGTTTGGGATTGATGCAAGCACATCTGTTTCCTGCTCAAGTAGATTTGTTCCTAAGTACAGCCACGAGACTCAAAGAAGGCCAGTCACTCACTGTGAAGCAGTTTCAGCGACTTTTAGGCCTAATGGCAGCTTCTTCCAATGTCATTCCATTAAGTCTGCTGCACATGAGACCATTTCAGTCAAAACCAAGGGGTTTTCCCTGAGGGAAAGGACACATAGCTCTGCCTGTGGGTCTTAAACATATAGAAGAATCCTTGGTTCCTTACACAGGGCTTGGTGCTGGGACCTTGTTGTTGTCGTGTCACACTAGCAACCGATGCATCCCTTACCAATGTCGGTAATGACTGGCCACCCTGCTCAGGGTCTATGGAGAGGTCATTAGCTTTCTTGGCATATAAACTATCTAGAGATGCTGGCAGTATTCCATGCTCTCAGATATTTTTTCAGACCTGAGAGATCATCATGTGTTGGTCCGCACTAACAGAACTGTGATGGGTACATATATCAACCATCAAGGTGGACTGTGCTCGCGCCCTATTTACAAATTGGTACATCAGATCCTTGTGTGGTCCCAGGGAAAATTCCTCTTTCTGAGAGCAGTTCGTATTCCTGGACATCTCAGTATGGGGGCAGGGGCTGAGACATCCTGTCGAAGCAGGGGCTAAGGCCCGGGGAATGAATGCCTCACCCCGAGGTGGTAAAGCAGATATGAAGAATATTTGAGCAAGCTCTATAGTTCATCCAGCATCCCTGGGAATGGATGCCATGGCGCACATATGGCAGAAGCTTTGTCTGTACACTTTTCCCCCAATTGCTCTGCCCCTAGGAGTTCTGGAAAAGATACACCAGTAACCCCTTTCTGGCCAACTCAGGTATGGTTCTCAGTAGACCTGGTGGACTTACTACATGGTAAGAGATTCCCATCAGAAGAGACCTTCTTTCTCAGGTGATGGGTATCATCTTACACCCCTGCCCAGAACTGTGAAAGCTGTGGGTATGGTCCATGAAGGTGCACAGCTCTTAATCTTCAGTCTCTCAACCAAGGTTGTTGAGACCATTCTGCAATCCATAGATCCCTCTATGAGGAAACTGTATGCCCTAAAGTGGAAGATTTTCATTTCATGGTGCAGAGAATGCCAGCTGGGATCAGTTGGCTGCACTATTAATGCAGTCCTGGAATTTCTGCAGGCTCAGTCCTTTGCAGGGCTTACCTACTCAACATTGAAAGTCTATGTGGCATCTATATCTGCTTACTGCACTTTATTAGGTGGCTTACCAGTAGAGAGACACCCATGGGTTACACCTTTCCTCCAAGGTGCACAGAGGCTGAGGCCGCAGGTACAATTTCATGTCCCTCCTTGTGACCTGGCTGTGGTACTAGAAGCTCTTTGTGCTTCACCTTTCGAGCATAATGATGAAATATCTGATCATCTTCTGTCAAATCAAAACTGAATTTCTGTTGGCCATCACTTCTTTGAAGAGAGTGGGTGACCTTCAGGCCCTTTCTGTGGTGCCTTCTTATCTAGACTTTGCACCCAGTTTGGCCAAAGCTTTTTTAAACCAAAGACAGACCCAGTTGTGTTTTAGGATATTTGTCCTCCTCTCTTTAGGGAGCATGACCAGGAAAAGCTCAATCATGTGTGTCCAGTGCAAGCACTAAACACATATGTCCACAGAATTGCCCTGTGAATAAAGGCTGAACCGCTCTTTGTCTGGATGGAAACCATAAGCGCAGTGTCGCCTCTACCATTCGCAGAGCGAGCCTCTGGTATCCCCCCACCTAGGGGGGCAAAGGCTCACTCTACTATGGGATATTGCGGCCTCTAAAGCCTTTTATGCATGTGTCCCAATTTGGTGCAGGATGGTCCACACGTTTAACATTTGTGAGACACTATGGCCTAGATGTTCAAACCACTTCTGGCTTTGATATCCACCCTAAAACCCTGCAATTTCACACAGGGGACAAAGTGCAAAAACTCTCAGTCTATGATAGTGGACATCTTGTTCCCATAGCGCTTCGTTGCAGCTTAACCTCCTGGAAGAGAACATTTCAGGTTATACATGTAACACTGGTTCCCCCGAAGGGAATGAGATGCTGCGTCTCTAGTCATACTTCCGTACCCCTGCTGGCCAGTGCTCGCTTCATTTCGTCTGAAGCTGCCAGCATGCTTTTATAGCTTTCTGACTGGGACATCATCCGCCAATTGGATAAATCAGTAGGATAATGATAGATTCTGATAACAGATTGATTTTCTTCCCTGTTCATTATTCTTCTCTCTTTACAGGAAGCTGTATAAAGCTGAGAAGTTGCCATCACACTCATTTGAGATTGACCATGAAGATGTGGACAAGGATGAGGTCAGTTTTAAATTAATTCTGATTCTAAATTTTAATTCTAAAATTGCAATTACAATTACAATTCTTTAAACCATGTAAGTGTAATAAGCTTTACTAGATACATGTTTGGACACATCTGAATTTATGTTCCCTTATTATTATTAATATATTTGCTAATTATTCTATTTTTATTTTGTAATTGTTTTTTGTCTTTTTCTGTTAAAGTTAGAATGTATCTTAGCTTGTCAACTGCTGATTCAAGGCACTTTTGTTTTGTAGGACACAACGTCTTTGTCATCATCTAAAGGAGGAGGAGGTAGTGCAAGTGGAGGGGGAATTGGTGTCTTTAAGTCTGGCTGGCTGTATAAAGGAAATTTTAACAGCACTGTCAACAATAGTATCACTGTTCGGGTAAGAGTAAATGTCAGTGACTGCTTTCTTAGAGTGTTAAACTTCAATTCACACATTTATATACAGAGAGGTGAGTTTATCTATTTAGGTAACAGTTAATTTAATAGTTTGATAACCCTCATGTATTTCAAACAAAACCAGTATGCATTTTTGCTTCTGAAGAACACAAAAGATATTTTAAAGATATGTTGGTAACAAAACAACAGTGGAATTTATTGACTTCCATTGGCAACATTCTATTGCTTGCAGGACTGCCCAATTTTACACAAATATATCCCACCTTGCATCTACTGCATGTACAAATTTTTTGAAAACCTTTGTTGTTGCTGCAACTAACAACAAAAGTAGTGTAGGATTGTAACATTCTCAAATCTCATCATGTTTATACTTCATCCACCCTCAAAATCACTGTAATGGAGCTTGAGAAAAAAACTCTAAATATCTATTTTTCACTTGTGGTTTACTGCTTCTACTTTCACAGTCCTTCAAGAGGAGATACTTTCAATTAACACAGCTAACTGACAACTCTTACATCATGAACTTCTACAAAGATGAGAAAATCTCAAAAGAACCCAAAGGTTGCATTTTTCTTGACTCGTGCACAGGGGTTGTTCAGGTTGGTACATATAAATTCCTTTAGTAAACATCAATTAACACTTTAAGTACAAAATAAAGATTATGTAAAGAAATTATTAAATGTAAGATTTGGATAATATTTTTGGGGTATTTTGTGCCTTATATAGAACAGTCGGCTGCGAAAACACGCCTTTGAGCTGAAAATGAATGAAGTAACATATTTTGTCTTGGCTGCCGAGAACGAGATAGACATGGATGATTGGATCAACACTCTGACGCGAATCCTGCAGATTTCTCCTCCAGATGCCCCAGTTCTGGACCGCAAGAGTATGGAGCTGAGTACTGACAGTAAACAAGGTGAGTAATGACTTTTTTGCTGTTTTTTGGTGCGTTTTTTTTTCAAAGGTAAAGTTTATTTTAATCACCTAACCCTAAAACTCTTTTGCAATTATTCCAATCTCAACCAGCTTTTCTTCCTTGATAATTTCTTAATTTTTTAGATTATTATTATACAACATATTGTTCATATTTGGGGAGATTATTCCTCAGTATGGTACATCAGAATTTCTTCTGGTACTTTTTCTAAAATGTTCTAAAAAATGAAAGATGTTTGTCTGTTTTATACATTAATCATTTAATTGATTTATTTTATTAATTATTATTCTTTTTTTAGACATAGTTGATATGTCTTTGAATCTTGTTCCTCTCCCTGAAAATGGGGCAACAAATGACAACAGAATCCACCCTGATTTGGCTAAGGTAATTGTAACTACAATATCTTATGACACACTGAAAAGGAAGATCTTAGTAAAAAATACATATAGACATAAATCTAATTGTCTGTAATGCAAGTCTCTCACTGTGTAGGGCCTTTCAACACATTCAAGGCATAAAGATGTTAATGTTTATAAATGGTATCTCATAATAACACAGAATTACAAAAGATAATTTAATTGTTGTTGTTTTTTAGTATATTTCTGAGACTGAAGAAGGGGCAAAAGCTGCCAGAAGAGAAGAAAGACTAAACTTATTCTCATTGGACCCCGACATTCCTGTATGACTCCTATCATAGAAAAAATGTCTTGGGTTAAGTATGTAACCTGTGTCAGGCTTAATGCTAAGAGAAACGTGCTAGTCTAAATGTGTAAAATTAGGCCAATTCATTGGCAGGTCAAGGTCAAGCTCCCTAAATCTTATAAAGCAAAATACATCATCAGATTCAAATCTGAAGGAATGCCATGCAGACAATTGGGTTACATACATCTCTACTTCCCGGGCCAAACTAAATGCTTCTCTCCTACTACTACTACAGTCTGGAAAATGCCAGTACGATGAGAAAGGTGGGAGGCAAACTGAATTCTGTGCCCTTTTGTTTTACTGCATTTAACAGCCATGGGGACAATCTTGGCAGAAGTTTTCATGCTGCCAGAAAATCTGAGAGAGATACCATCCACTCTATATGTCCAGTCTCCTGAAGTAGTGAACTGGCAAGAGACATCTGGGCGTAAAATAAAAGATATGAATATGGATCTTCATATCCAAGTAGGGAAATGAAGATCAGGGGAAAACAGGAGTTATTAGATCACCTCTATTAGATCATAAAAACTTTTAATATGTTTCTCAGCTTCTCGATAGCTCAAGAAACAACCTCAGACAGTTCCTCAGAAGTGGCATAAAGAGTCAGGTTGTCATCTGACAGCATGAGCTTTCACCTGTAAACAGAAGTGTATGTAACAGATGAAACCAGAAAAAGGCCAACCACATCTACTCCTCAGATGAGACTAATGTTCTAAAATTGTCACACTAGTCATAGCTGAATATATCTATATAAGTAATTGCTGTCATTTGTACTGTTGTGGAACTTTCTGTTTTAGGGCCTAAAGTTTCTCAGACCTACATGGGTTTTACTAACCATATCTATTTTGTCACTTCTATTTTATCACTTTGTCATTACATGTTGGGTGTTTTTTGAGAAGTATGTTTCATTATAGCCAATGTCTCATTAAAGGATGCTCTGTGTTGAAGGTTTTGAGGAGCTCAAAGATGGAGCATGGAGTGTCTGTTCCTGTCCGGCCATTTGAGGAGAAACTGGGAAGGAGATTGATGATTTCTTGTCGCTCACTCAACCTTACACTGCAGGGCTGTGTGTGTGAGGGTGACACTGAGCCAGTCACTAATGTATGATCTTACTAATAACATCTCCACCACATGCCTGCTATTGTCATATAGAATTAATGAACAGAAAAAGAATACAGAGAGCAAAGTATTTGAAAGCAAGCTGTGATTTTAGTTACAGTATTTATACAGTATTTCATATGTACAACCTCTTTCTGCTGAAATATCTGTTGTTTGTGCTATATTTTTTTAAAGCTGCTTTTTGGGGGACTTAAAAGGAACATAAATCAATTAATGTTCAAGTACATAACAGATCAGTGTTCAGTGTTTCCTCACCTTTTCCCTAATTCGCAAAAGAAGGTTTATTACAATGATTTGTAATTGGGGCTGGTTAGGTTATTTTATTTAGCCATATTAGTAAAAAGGCAAGTAAAAATATTTTAATATTAAATATGTATAAATGAAATAAATTATATGCTTGGGTGCATCTGTGAATTTCTATCACAACTGTCTCTCCTCAGATTGAACCTTTCTTTGTAACCATCGCATTGTTGGACATTCGTGAGGGCAGGAAGATCTCTGCTGACTTTCATGTTGACTTAAACCATGAAGTTGTCCGAAAAATGCTTAACAACAAGGCTAATCCAGAAGGACAAGGGCTGGTTGGAGCCAATGTTTCTCTTCAGGAGAATGGAGTCAGCTCACCTGCAGAAAAGAAAACTGAAGACATTCATCTGGGCCCAGACCTTGAGAGCTGGCTGTGTTTTCCTAAACAGGTAGTGACAGTGTTACAACATACATACATACATACATACATGGATATACACCCCCTAAGCACTTTATTAGGAACACCTATACACCTACTTATTCATACAATTATCTTATCAGTATATTATGTGGCAGCAAAGCAGTGCATTAAATAATGCATATACAGGATGAGAAAGAATAACAGAAAATGTCCAGATAAAACACAAAGTTTGGTCTGATAAATCTAAATTTCTCCAAGGAGTACACATGGTAGGCTGGTATTAAGTGAAGTTAATACTAGTCATTGTGTGACAGCCATGGTCTGTTTCAGTATTTTTGCTGACCGTGCACATCCCCCAGCATAATATTAATAATTGTGTAGCGTATCAGCTGGGTTAGAAAGCGTTATTTAAAACACTGTCTTCCATTGAAACGAGGGAATTTAAGCTTTAGCTCAAAAAGAATAATAAGTATAATTAACTGTAATGAATTATACGAATTACGTAGAATGTGTATATATAGATGTTTTATCTGTTTAAGCAGAACTAATAATAACAATTAATTAATGTATTTATCCAGAAAAACATTCATAATTGAACCTTAATTCTAAGGAATGTTATTTCTTGTGGCATTTACAAAATAAACTTCTTACGGATACAGTGCTACTTCAGAGCATGTAACAAGATCGGCAAGTTTAAGTGACGTTAGTCTATGAGCAGTTAAACACAAGTGAATCGCAAGTGAATACAAAAACATTTATTAACTATGCTAAAACAAACAAGACTAACTATAGACAAACAATACATTTTACAAAACACAAAGAAGAGAAAAGCAGGAAAGAAGAAAAAGGTAACAGAATGGCAATATTACAAGCAATTTAACACATCTGCATGAACCATCAAACTCATCATTATCACCTTAGTTAAAAGGGGTCCTATATCTTGAACATCAATGGGTGATAAATGGATACTTGCACTGGCTTGTGTGAGGCCGATGCAACGTTCCTGATGCATGGGTATGCGAGTTAATGATAGTTCAGATGTCTGTAAAGGATGATGAAGTCCACTATGTTGTCCTATTGGCGGATGAGTTAGCAGCGGATGAGAGTTTGCAGAGCGTTGTAGCAAGTTCTAGTGCCGGAAAATGGTCCTAAAGAGTTTGCGAGGTTGCATCTCTTGGGCGAGATGACTAACTCCTGACGAGTGTTCAAACATCCCGGGCACTGGACTGGCTCGGACCGAATCGATCTTTGGATCCAACCAGCCCTGTGTGGGGAAAACTCACTGAAAGTTTGGAAACAGGCATTCTTAACCTCTGGGGTGCCCCTCCCCAGGCCTGTGAATATCCAATGTTAAGGTGTGCGAGTTGAGCTGAGAACAGGTCCTTTGTTTAATCCCAACACCTTATTTGCATACTGAATGGGGCTTGCAGAGTTTGTGTTATTATTTATTTATTTATGCATTTAGCAGACGCTTTTATCCAAAGCGACGTACAATTGAAGGAATTTTTTCTAGACTAGTATAGCGTAAGTAAACAAGTGCAGTTGTCCCACCCCATCCCTTGTTTTTTCTTTTTTAGAGACAGTAGAGAGAGGTAAGGAAGAAAAGAGGAGGAAAAAGAGTGTGTTAGTAGTAGTAGTTGTATTTAATTAGGGAGGTATAGTCTAAAAAGGTGAGTCTTTAGTCTTTTCTTGTAGATGGATAGTGAATCAGCTGAGACTGAAAGGTCATTCCACCAGGAGGGAACAATCCAGGAGAAGGTTCGAGCCAGCGATTTCTTGCCTCTGTGGTGTGGCACTACGAGGCGTTGCTCAGTAGTTGAAAGCAGGCTTCTGGAGGGCACATAGGTCTGTACCAAGGAGTTTAGGTAGCTTGGTGAAGACCCAGTTGTTGTTCTGTAGGCTACCATCAGTGCCTTGAACTTGATTCGAGCAGCCAATGGTAACCAGTGCAGCCTGGTGAGAAGGGGGGTGACATGTGCTCTCTTTGGCTCATTGAAGACTACCCTCGCAGCTGCGTTCTGAATCATTTGCAGCGGCTTGGTAGTATTTGCTGGTAGGCCAGCCAGGAGAGCATTGCAATAGTCCAGTCTGGAGAGAACTAGTGATTGTACCAGGAGTTGTGTAGACAGCTCTGAGAGGAAAGGTCTGATTTTCCTGATGTTGTATAGAGCGAATCGGCAGGATCTGGCTGTCGAGTTTATCTGGTCTGTGAAATGTAATTGATCATCGAACATGACTCCAAGATTCCTGGCTGTTCTGGATGGAGCAATTGTGGATGATCCAAGCTGGATAGAAAAGTTGTGGCTGAGTGTCGGTTTTGCCAGAATTACTAGTAGTTCAGTTTTGGCAGGGTTGAGTTGAAGTGGTGAGCCTTCATCCAAGTTGAGATGTCCGTAAGGCAGGCTGTGATGCGAGAAGCAACTGTAGTGTCCTCCGGTTGGAAGGAGAAGCACAGTTGTGTGTCGTCAGCGTAGCAGTGATATGGAAACCTGTGTTTCTTGATGATAGAGCCTAGTGGAGACATATAGATGGAAAAGAGAAGTGGTCCAAAGACAGAGCCTTGAGGAACACCAGTGATGAGGTGATGTGGCCTCAGGACCTCACCTTTCCAAGACACCTTGAAGGATCTCCCTGAGAGTCCAGAGATACCCATTTTCCTGAGGCTTGATAGGAGGATCTCATGGTTGACAGTGTCAAAAGCAGCAGACAAATCCAGCAGAATGAGGATGGAGGATTTAGATGCAGCTCTCGCCAATTGTAGAGAATCAGTAACAGAGAGTAGAGCAGTCTCGGGTGAGTGGCCGCTTTTGAAGCCTGATTGGTTAGTGTCCAGTAGGTTGTTCTCTGTGAGGAAGGTAGAGAATTGCTTAAACACAACTCAAGCTCAAGGGTTTTAGATATGAATGGGAGAAGGGATACCGGTGTGGTTGTATAGAAGAGCAGGATTTAGAGATGGTTTTTTAAGCAGTGGGGAGACCTGAGCCTGCTTAAAAGCTGTGGGAAAGATACCAGTGTAAAGGGAGTCACCAGTGTGATGATGTGAGTGAGCGTCAGAGTTACGGAGGGGGAGATGGTCTGGAGAAGGTGAGTGGGGATCGGGTCGAGCGGAAAGGTAGTAGGATGGGAGGAAAGGATTAGATTTGAGACCTCTGTCTCTAAGAGAGGTCTGAAAGATGACAGAGAGTCAGAAGTGAGCGTGGAGTGGTTGTCGGATTGAGGTGAGGAGAATTGGCTGCTGATAGAAGATGTTTTAGTAATAAAGAAGGTAGCAAAGTCATCGGCTGTGAGGGCGGATGACGGTGGTGGAGGACAGAGAAGTGAGGAGAAGGTTTTGAACAGGGAGCGAGAGTCGGTGCAGTTGTTAATTTTGTCATTGTAGAAGGTAGATTTAGCAGTGGAGACTTTATTCGAAAAGGAGGCAAGGAGTGAGCGGTATGTATTAAGGTCAGAAGGATTATTTGATTTGCGCCACTTCCTCTCTGCGGCCCTGAGACTAGAGTGGTTCTCCCTGAAGACCACCGATAGCCATGGAGCAGAGGGAGTGGCATGTGCAGGCCTAGATGCAAGTGGGCAGAGGATGTCCAAGCAGGATGTTTGTGTGGAGCAGAGAGTATTAGTAGCAGCGTTAGTGTCGAGTTCAGAGAGTTGGGAGGGTTGGGGCAGTGAGGAGGAGACTAAAGAGGACAGACGGGTAGGGGACAGAGAGCGAAGGTTTTGCCGGAAGCTGACACGAGGAGCCTCACTAGAGGTGCCAGTAGTGATGTTGAGGTTGAAAGTGATAAGGAAGTGGTGAGAGGGGTAACAGATGTATTATCAGAACAGCAGTACCGAGTGTAGATGAGATCCAAATGGTTACCAGACTTATGGGTTGCAGTAGTGATTAGTCGTTTCATGTTGAATGATGCCAGCAGGGTGTTAAAGCCGGCAGCATGAGGTTTCTCTGGGTGGATGTTGAAGTCACCAAGCACAACTAGTGGAGTGCCATCCTCTGGGAGGCTGGAGAGTAGCAGATCCAATTCTTCCAAGAAGTCCCCTAGCTGGCCTGGTGGACGGTAAATAACTACAACATGAATTTTAGTGGGGCGGGTGTGTGGGAGAGGATGAAATTTGTGGAGAGGGCAGCAGGAGTGGCGGTGAGTCTACCCTGGGACCACTTTGTGATCCAAAAGAGCATTAAGAAAAAAGTTTCTGTCTGAAGGAGATGATAAGATCTCTGGGGATGGCATGGTTTACTGGGAACCTTGGCCCCCTTGTGGGGACTTGGTTACCTCCCCCCATTTTCTAAGTCATATCTGAAGCTGTTACAATCCAGATGGCTCCTGACCCTGATGTGGCCTTAGAATTTCTATGCTCAATTCATGCAAAAGGCCTCCTGCATCAATGTGGCGTGGCATGGACGCAATCTGTGCAGGTGTAACGGAAGCCCAGGTTGCTTTGATAGCGGCCTTCCGGTCATCTGTGTTGTTGGGTCTGGTGCCTCTCATTTTCCCCTTGACAATAACCCACAGATTTTCTATGGGGTTTAGGTCAGGGGAGTTTGCTGGCCAATCAAGCACAGTAACACCATGGCCATTGAACCAGCTTTTGGTACCTTTTGCAGTCTGGGCAGTGTGGTGCCAAGTCCTGCTAGAAAATGAAATCAGCATCTCCATAAAGCTTGTTAGCAGAAGGAAGCATGAAGTGCTGTATGCTCTGACTCCAGTCTCAGTGCTCTTGTTGTGAAGCTACCCCCAAATTCTTGGATGGATTTGGCTGTCAATCCTCTCAAGCCTGCAGGTTAACAGTTTTGCTGGTGCTCTTTTGGATCACAAAGTGGTGCTAGGGTTGACTCATCATCTTCCTTACCCCTCTTGTTGATCGTAATCAGGGTTCGTTTAGACACTCTCCAGCTTCAAAAGAATTCCATTAGGAAACCTGAGATCTTGGGTGAAGGAAACATTTGCAGGAGAGCAAGATGTTTAACAAAGCCCTTAGTGAAGACCCATCATATCTAAGTCATATCTGTAAATAACCTTTCCTAAATGTATATATGTATATTTTTTATATTGTATGCCTGTATACTTTTCATGTACCTTTTCATGTACTTTTCATGTTCATGTCTCATTTAACCTTCTTTGCTTATATCATGCAAGCATAACATAGTTATTATGTATGTATAACTTAACCCCATCATGTTTAGTCTTAAAACAATGCTCTTTGGAATTCCCGATTATTGGTGTATGCCACAATACCATATCTGGTAGCTACACCTATAATTATTAATTCCCACATCATAACACAAACTCTGCAAGCCCCATTCAGCATGCAAATAAGGTGTTGAGTTGTAATAAAGAAATTGTTCCTCCTCAACACGCATACCTTAAGATTGGATAGTCACAGGCCGGGGGTGGGGCACCCCAAAGGTTAAGAACGTCTGTTATCCAAATTTGCTTTGCTCAAGGAGTTTGCACTCAGTGTGAAGGATTTTACAACTCACTCAGAGTCTGCAACTTTCTCCATGTTGCAACTCTTTGGGACAACTTTCCGGGCTGGTTGGATCCAGAGATGGATCTGGTGTGAGGCCAGTCCAGTGCCCGGGTTGTCTGAACACTCGCCAAGAGTTAGTCATCTTACCCACGAGATGGCAACCATGCTCAAAGAGTGTGCACCCTCGCAAACTCTTTAGGACCCTTTTGTGGCACAGGAACTCGCTACAACACTCTGCAAATTTCGCTACGTGTCTTGTCATCTTGTTACATGCTCTGAAGTAGCACTGTATATCAGTAAGAAGTTTATTTTCTAAAGGCCACAGAAAAAAATAATTTTTTAGAATTAAGGTACAATTATGAATGTTTTGCTGGATGAATACATTAATTAATTGATATTGTTAGTTTTGCTTAACCAGATAAAACATCTATGTATACACATTGTACGTAATTTGTATAATTGATTACAGTTAATTATACTTATTATTCTTTTTGAGCTAAAGCTTAAATTCCCTCGTTTGAGTGGAAGAGAGTGTTTTAAATAACGCTTTCTAACCCGGCTGATATGCTACAGCAGGCAGGGTAGTTCAGGGTAGGCTGCAAACAGGCAGAATAAAGCAGGCAAGGTCAAACACAGAATAGCAACCAAATCCAAACAGGCAAAATTCAATAATCGATAAACAAGAGCAGGCAAGATCATACATGTGAATATACTCCAGAATAATTTCTTGGTATGCAGTGCAGAAACTGGCAATACTTTGCAATATGTTCATGAGCACATGGGGTTTAAGTAGTCCAGGTAAGGGAGTGATGTAAGAGGAAAAAGAAGCAGAAGGACAGAGGGAGCACTGGGACAATACTCCGGGGAGTATGGAGTGTGGCATTACACCCGGTTAGTTCTTGAGAAACTACAGTATGGGGTTGTTCTGGAGGTGTTCAGGCAGTGTGGGACAGGACCATTTCCAATATTTCGTGGGATCCATAAAGAATTTAACTTAAAGTTAACTAGGGGAGGCCCTAGCTGTAATAGTATAGTGGTTCTTATAAATTGCTCAGTAAATATGTAATATTACAGCACATTTGTTAAGGTATGTTTACTTTGTTAATGATTAATTGTCCTGCAGGCAATTTTTTCTGTTACAAACCCACACACAGACATTATGATGATGGCACGGGTGGAGAAAGTTTTGATGGGAAACATCACCAATGGAGCAGAACCCTACATTAAAAACACAGACTCCAGCAAGGTATTATGTGTCATTTTTATTATATAGTTAATACTTTAATTATACTCACTTTGTTTTGGTCCTATATTAAAATTCCTTGCCATACGTGCAGTGGAATCTCAGATATACATTTTCTTTTAATTTGTCCCACTTGGATATAGTTTTAAGACATTTAAAATTTTAATTAGACAATTTAGCTGAATGGTTCTACATGATTCTTTCTTCTTTAAAGTTCACCCTTTTTTCTTTAATTAATCAGACAGCAAAGATCAGACCTGGCTTTAAGTATCACCATAGACTGTTTTACCCATACAACTTTTAATTTCTAAAATGATTTTGTTGATTTGTGCTTAAGAGATATGGAGGTTATGGTGGGCAAACTTAAATGTTATCTTATTAATATAGTAAGGACAGATTTCCATATTCGTTTTGTCATTTTAAAAACTTAGAAATCCCTTAGAACCTTAGAAATGTAATAATCAATAATATTTCAACATTTTATTGTCTTTTTACTAGACTGTTCAAAAGATGTTAAAATCCAATAAGCAGTTCTGTGGCAAACTTGGAAAGTACCGAATGCCGTTTGCCTGGTCAGTAAGGTAAGTAAAGCTGAAAAGAAAAAAAATTCCCTGGCCCTCATTCGTCAAGAGTGGAAGCACAAATAAAATTCCCCATGTGCTATAAAGATTGTTCCACTTCAGGAACTCAAGCTGCGTCAAAATGCTAGGGGAACAGCTCCAGCTTTAATGCACTCTGAATCACGTCAAATCCATCCAATCAGGGGTGATACGTCACAGAGGGGGTGACATCAAAACCAGGAAGCTTAAAAGCTGCGCTGCTCACGTAAACTTGCTTCTTTCAGTGAAGCGCTTTATGTTAAATTTTGTATTGAATCTTTCCTCTCCCTCTTTCTCCTTTATCAGAAAGTACATCTGAAGCGAAAGGAAAGACAAGGGCGAAAGGAAAGACAAAATGCTCACATGAGCATTTTAGAGTGTGTTCCTCCCTGCTCGCGATTTATTACGGGTGGGGATACTTCTACTTGCAGGAACCCCTTGAGGGTGGATGTTCTATCTCAGGCAGGGGGCACCAGTTGTTGAGACCGTTCTACATTCCAGAGCTCCCTCTATGAGAAAACCATAGTATTGGCCGGAATTGGCACCACTTTGGTTCTCAGCTCAACTCTAGGGCCAGTTGTGCTCCAGGCTTTCTGTCTTCCTCCCTTTAGGAATAGAGACCAGGAGAAGCTTAACTGTGTGTGTCCTGTGCGAGCACTACACATCTTATGTCCACAGAGCTGCCCTGTGGAGAAAGTCGGACCAACTATTGGTCTGTTTTGGCCCCCATAAGAGGGGTCAGTCTGCATTTAAACAGACGCTTAGTCACTGGATTGCCAATGCTATTCACATCTCTTATGAGGCTTCTGGACTTCTACCTCCTTTGGGAAGCAGAGCTCACTCTTCCTTGGGTATGACAACCTTTTCTGCAGGTGTCCCAAAACACTGCTGGATGATCCACCCCTCTGACCTTTGTCAGGTTTTATAGCTTGGATGTTCAGGATACTCCTAGTTCCTCTGTCCTTATGCTCCTTAAGCTAATTCAACTCAGTCCAGGAGTCCCTTCACTATGGCGGAGTTGACATCTTGTTCCCAAAGCGTTTTGACGCAACTCAAATTCCTGAAAAGCAAAGTCTCAGGTTATGTATGTAACCTTGGTTTCCTGATGTTCCTGATGGGAACAAGACGCTGCATCTCTAGGCCATACTTCCGGTACCACCTGTCTGTGCTCGCTTTTTAATTTTCTAAGCTAATATGAGTGACGCAGTGCACATGCTCGTGCTCGTGCAAAACAGTGCAAAAACTCGTAATTTCATTTACAACTCAACATTTTTAATATTCTTGTCTGTATTGTCTAGGTCTGTATTTAAAGATAATCAGGGCACAGTGGACAGGGAATCTCGCTTTTCACCTCTCTTCAAACAGGAAAGCAACAAGATTTCAACAGAAGACCTCATCAAACTTATAACAGAATACAGGAGGTACAAATTTCCCACAAATCACAGTTGTCATAAATAGGTTAAAACATGAATAAAGTAAAGCTTTTTGTTTTTATAGGGCAGAGAAGACCAGTAAACTCCAGACCATCCCAGGAAATCTTGAAATAAATGTGGATTGTGTTCCCATGGAATGTCCTAGTATGTTTTGCTGAATTTAAATGTTTTGCATGAACTCACTGTTACTTCTCACTGTGCCTGCAATAAATTTTCACCTCAGATTGCGTGACCTCATCATATGTTCCTCTGAGGCCATTTGAGGATTGTAGTCAGCATGTCCCTACGGTGGAGGTAGACGAGTTCCTGCAGGATTGTGCGAAGTTTGCCCAGCCATACAGAGTCTACAAAAATCATATCTATGTCTACCCCAAACACCTTAAATATGACAGCCAGAGGAGCTTTGCAAAGGTGAGACAGCAGTAGAACCACTGTGAATAGTGCGCAAAGCCTTATTTTTACAGAACATAAACTTTAAGTAATGAGTAAAACTGTACATGTACATGTTGCATTTGACAAAAATTGGATTTGCGGAATGTCAGGGCATTGTGGGCAAGTGGTTGTTTTAGGATGTCCTTGGTTGTTGTTATTGTATATACAATAAATTGTAAAGCATTTTTAAAAAGCAATAGCACATCTCTCAGCAAGACACACACATTTACTATTCACAAGTATCATTTGTGTAGTGCAGATAGTGCAGAACAATTTAGAGTTTTGAAACATCCCATATATAAGTGTGTTACAGTTGTGTAGGGAGGAGATGATGGGTGAGTTGAGGTCAGGATCTGAATATAGCGCTAATAGCTCAGAAAGTACAGATGTAACTAAGTGGAATCCAGAAACAAATAATGAGTAACTATATAAACAAAATGAAAACAGAAAGAAACACAGGAAATGAAACCAGCAACTTTTTGTTAAATCCCAAAAAACTAGTGAAGTATGTAATTCTTTACATTACAAACTAAAATTGTAGTTGTTGTTCCTTGGGATTTTTTGGGATTTAACAAAATAGTAATGAAAAAGTTATAATATATAATATTATAACTATAATATATTTTATAACTAATATATAATATTATGTAACAAATTGGATAATTCTCGCAGCAAAGGAATGCTTATGGGTAACATTGCAAGAGAAAAAGCTTGCCTATACATAAGCGAATGTCCACGCACAAACCATAAACACGTTTCACTCATGTAACTATGACATGCCCTCAGGACATCATCAGTGTCTGTCTTTTATAAATGTGATAAAACTAAATACTCTGTAAAAATACAAAGTATTTTATACTTTGTATAAAAGTATTTTATATAGGGCTGCTTTAAGCACTGGTTTGATTTGACAGGCTCGCAACATTGCTGTTTATGTGGAGTTCAGAAGCTCTGATGAAGAGCATGCCAAGGCACTAAAGGTTAGGTTATAATACACACATTTCTATCACTTTACTCTCTCTAACTGTATTAAATATTTTTAAATGGTTATAAACTATAATCTAAACATATATTTAATATCCACAGTGCATCTATGGAAAGCCAGGAAGTCCTGTTTTCACAAGGCATGCTTGTTCCACAGTTCTGCATCATTCACAGAACCCAGATTTTTACGATGAGGTTACTGTAAACTTTTAAAATGTTATATTTGTTAGCTGTCAATTCAGTACAGTACAGTGGGTCAGATGAAAGTTCTTGGCTCTTAAATATTTTTCATAAAATGTTTGATCAGGTCAAAATTGAGCTTCCCACACATCTTCATGAGAAACACCATCTGCTTTTCTCCTTCTATCATGTGACATGTGACATCAATGCCAAAACCAGCTCAAAAAAGAAAGAGGCTCTTGAAACTCCAGGTATCAGATGTCAGCTGTTTTATGTATATCAAACCCAGTTAATGTGGTCTGTGCGTTTGAACATTTGCATCATTGTGTGTGTTTGTGTAATAGTGGGTTATGCCTGGCTGCCTCTTCTGAAGGATGGACGTCTCTCCTCTCAGGAATCCAATATTTCAGTCTCGTGTACTTTGCCTGGTGGATATCTGCTCATTAGAGAACCTTCATCCACCAAAGTGAGCACAACATGCCAGAAAGCTGGTGAACATGGATATGCATTTGTTGTTCCCTTTCAGGAACTCGAGCTGTGGGAACACTACCAGCTTTTATGCACTCTGATACAGGTGTGTCAAATCACTGATTACGGGACGTGTGTCACAGACAGGGTGGCGACATGACCAGGAAACTATAAAAGCACTTGCTTTGCGCTGCTCGGGATAGCTTCTTTCATTCAGCGAAGCACTCTATGTTGCATTGTGTGTCGAATTGTTTGTCTTTCTGTGTTATTAGCGCCAGGGAAAGCATTTAAGTTAGAATGCCAAAGGCGAAGGGAAAGACAAGGGGCTCTGAACAATTTAGAGAGTGTGTTCCTCCCTGCCCGTGTTTTATTATGGGTGGAGATACACACTCTTTGTGTGTAGTTTGTTTAGGAGCGGCCTCCTCTGTTTGAGGAGGGAGCCCTCATTAGCGTTCCTCTAGGGGCAGGTCCCCCTTCTGCTGAGGTGGAGCAGCGCTTGCACTCGTGGGGTTCGCAGTTAGACCTCATGGAGGGAATTGAGATGGAACCATGCTTTTCTCATCCCCCCTCAGTTAGGTCTACCACCCTGTCTGTGGGTTTGGAAGCACGCTCTGCGGCTACTTCCTCCCGTAGTCAGGGCTTGGCTGTGATCTGTCATCTGTGATGAGCCATGAGCAATGCGGGGCATTACGTTGAGTTAGTGGAGGTTCTTCTAGTGCTGTAGCCAAATTAAACATCGAATGGTCGGCCGAGAAGGAGACAGTTCAGAGAAGAAGTCTCTTAGATGAAAGATTCCTCAGCAGTCGATCAGTACCTCCACACCGGAGCGTGCCATTTTTTCCTGACCTCCATACTTAGGTTTCGAGGACATGGAAAAGGCCCTATTCAGCTCGCCTCTTTAGCCCCAGCTCGTCTTTGTATGGCAATGTAGTAGGGTTTGGCGAGCATGGTTACAAGGCAGGTCCCCGGGTTGAACAGACACTTGCAAGCTATATCTCACCCGATGCGGCGCTGTCCTTAAGGGCTCCGGCTATGCCCTCCAAACCGCTACAAACTACATCAGCATTGGTGGGAAGAGGGTACATGGCAGCAGGTCAGGCCGGCGCGTCCCTCTATACAATGGCCGTGCTCCAGGCATACCAGGCTGAATTGCTGAAGGGGGTGGATTAGACTGAAGCCGTCACACCTGAGGTTGTGGCTGAGCTGAGGAGGACCGCTGATCTCTCTCTGCCTGCCACCAAGGAGACCGCTTGTGCCATCGGCCAGACTATGGCAGCTCTGGTGGCCGCAGAGAGGCATCTTTGGGTCACGTTATCAAACTTGAAAGAAAGAGATAAGATCTTTCTTTTGGACGCCCCACTTGTGCCTTCTGGACTTTTTGATGACTCTCTCAATTTAGTCGTCGATAGATACCAGGAGGCACGTAAACAGGCAGACGAATTCCAGTGGTTCCTCCCTCGTCGCTCTCACCCCCTTGGGACTGCTAGACGGGGACAGTCCCAACCATGTGCCACCTCGTCGTATAGGGACACACAAAAACAGAGCGTCACTGCCCATTCTCCCCATCTTAAGGTGAAGGTGACACGACACTCTGGCCCGAAATCCTCTAGACAAGATCTGAGGACTGTCACTGCCTCCAAGAGGATTTCGGGCCAACAGAAGAGGTACTGACTGATGGTCAGGGCCTCTGAGGGCAGCCCCACCTGGGGAGCAGCGTGTTATACCGCACTACACAGTACCTGCTTTTCCCCCTCTGGTGCTTCAGGGCACGGCAACCTCATTTCAGCATCTCTCTGGGTCCCCGCCCTAAAAGGTAGCGCGGCCAGGAGATTTGCAGCCTCTACGGAGATCCCTAGAGAACTTAGGTCGGCTATCTCCTGCTGGTTCTCTGCTTCAGGAAGCTAATAATCTCTTGGCAAGCATTCCAGGGCCCAGTCTCGAGAGATTGGTGCCACTGGAAAACTTCCTGGCAGCATGGAAGCTACTGCCAGGGGTATCTCAATGGGTTCTGCGCACTATAGAACACGGATACAGAATCCAGTTCAGGTGTCGCCCACCTACTTGGGGTCGGTGGGGTCCTATTCACACTGGTGGACCCTTTTCAGATATTAGAACAAGAAATAAATACTCTCTTGAGGAAGGAGGTCATCGAGGTGGTCCCTCCTCAGTTCATGGAAACAGGACTATACTGTCACTATTTTATAGTTCCCAAGAAGGGTGGGGTCTGCGTCCTATTCTAGACTTGAGGCTCTTAAACCGCTCAGTCAAACAACTGAAGTTCATGATGCTCACGGTGAAGCAGGTCATATCCCAAATCAGGTCCGAGGACTGGTTTGTCACCATAGATTTAAAAGACGCCTATTTTCACATCCTCATCCGTCCACATCACAGGAAGTTCCTGAGGTTCGCTTTCGGGGGCAAAGCATCGGCATCGTTCTCGCCCATATGAAAGAGCTGGGGTTCAGACTGAACGCCAACAAGAGTGTGCTTTCTTCAGTGCAGAGAACCACCTATCTAGGAGATGTTGGGGATTCGACCACGATGCGGGCACATTTGTCTTCCACTCGAGTAGTTTCGATCCTCTCTGCAGTCTTGAGTATAAGGCAAGGCCAGTCACTCACTATAAAGCAGTTTCAGCATCTGCTAGGGCTTATAGTAGCAGCGTCCAACGTGATACCTTTTGGCCTGCTTCCACTTCCCTGAAGTGGAATCTTTTCACTTCATGTTGCAGAGATCGCCAGCTTGACCCTGTCAACTGCCCGGTTGGTACAGTGCTGGAGTTGTTGCAGGCATGCTTCTCTGCTGGGTTGGCCTACTTCACCTTAAAAGTATAAGTGGCAGCTCTTTCTGCGTACCACTTCCCTATAGGTGGCTGTTCTTTGGTTAGACATCCCCTTATTACACATTTCCTCTGCGGTGCGCTGAGGCCCCGAGTGTGATCTCGTGTCCCCCTGTGGGACTTGGCCGTAGTGTTAGAAGCTTTATGTGCCCCTCCTTTCGAGCCTATTCAAGACATCTCTGATTTACATTTGTCAGCCAAGGTGGCCTTCCTTTTAGCCATCACCTCTCTGAGGAGAGTTGGTGACCTTCAGGCCCTTTCTGTGGCCCCTACTTATTTAGACTTTGCGCCCGGTTTGGCCAAAGGCCTTCTCTACCCGCAAGCGAGTTATGTTGCCAAAGTGCCCTTCTCAAAACTATGGCTGGTCATACTCCAAGCCTTTTGTCCTCCCCTATCCCCCCTTTGGGGATAAAGACCAGGAAAAACTTCTACACACTTACGTCCACAGAGCTGCCCTGTGGAGGAAGTCTGACCAACTGTTGGTCTGTTTCGGCCCACACAAGAGGGGTCAACCTGCTTCCAAGATGGATAGTGAATCAGCTGTTCTGATAGAGACTGGAAGGTCATTCCACCAGGAGGGAACTAGTGCTTGTACCAGGAGTTGTGTAGACAGCTCTGAGAGAAAAGGTCTGATTTTCCTGATGTTGTATAGAGTTAATCGGCAGGATCTGGCTGTCGAGTTTATCTGGTCTGTGAAATGTAATTGATCATCGAACATGACTCCAAAATTCCTGGCTGTTCTGGATGGAGCAGTCGTGGATGATCCAAGCTGGATAGAAAAGTTGTGGCTGAGTGTCGGTTTTGCCGGAATTACTAGTAGTTCAAGCAGACTATTAGTCGCTGGATTGTCAATGCCATTCGCATCTCTTATGAAGCCTCTGGACTCCCCCCTCCTTTGGTGACCAGAGTACATTCTACCAGAGGTGTGGCAGCTTCTAAGGCCTTTGCAGCAGGAGTCCCAATTCAGGACATCTGTGACGCTGCCTGATGGTCAACTCCCCTGACCTTTGTCAGGTTCTATGGCCTTGATGTTCAGGCTACTCCTAGTTCCTCTGTCTTTGAGCCTAAGGCTTTAAGATGCAACACAGGGCAGGGGTTCCTTCACTATGGCAGAGTTGGCATCTCGTTCCCATAGTGTTTCAATGCAGCTTCCTGAAAGGGAACGACTCAGATTACGTATGTAACCCTGGTTCCCTGAAAGGAACGAGACACTGCGTCTCGAGGCCATACCTTAGGCTTCACCTGCGCTCGCTTCATTCATGTTCGAAGCTAACCCGAGCAGCACAAAGCAAGTGCTTTTATAGTTTCCTGGCCATGTCGCCACCCTGTCTGTGATGACATGCCCCGTAATCAGTGATTTGGCACACCTGTATCAGAGTGCATAAAAGCTGGTAGCGTTCCCATAGCGTTATCGGTTCCTTCAGTGAACCAGGGTTACATACGTAACCTTAGACATTTTTCTTTTTTCTTCAAAAAGGTTTTCTGTGTTTTTGTGCAGAATGGTTCAGATGTGAAATGGGTTGATGGGGGTAAGCCGATCTTTAAAGTGTCCACTTTGGTGCTTTCTACAGTTTACACTCAGGTAGGTAAGAGCCACAGATTCAAAACGGTTAACTTGTTGTCATCTTATGATCTGATTTTTTTAATCAACACTTTTCAGGACCCACATCTGAACAACTTTTTCCAGCAGTGCCAAAAAAGAGAGGCAGACCTCTCTCAACCTCCTACCTCAAACTTCCTCAACTGCCTTAAGGTTAGTAGATACTACCAGCATTTCTTCCCAGCTATTCATTCCTAGCATTAGAAGATATTTGCAACATTCTGTGGGGAGGTTCCCTTGAGCATTGTATTGTCCCTTGATTTATAGTAAGAAAACTGATTTTAGTTATGTAGGACTTTTTCAAATCTTTTACTTTTTGTCTCCTCAGGGCCTCCTTAGTATGGAAAAAATTCATGTCATTATTCGCTTCCTTCCTGTTATCTTCAACCAACTCTTCAAAGTGCTTACCCAAAATGACACAGATGAGGTGACCACCAACACAACTAGGTAAAGAACCGCTTCTCTGACACTTCAATACACAATTACACTATGGTTTGGGTTTAATTGTAATGTCACTTTAACATGCATTAAACCTTTTATTCAGGGTCCTGGTCCACATCTTAGCAAAATGCCATGAAGAAAACCTAGACCAATATTTGCACTCCTACGTAAAGGTGGGTCTGTTAAAGACTTACCACTATATCACTCGACTCAAGCACTCTGTTTTAAATACTACAGATAATAAAACCTGCCCCAATGGAATTGTTTAATGGTTTCCCTATCCCAAGCCATTAAATCTGCAATCTGTAACATTTTTGTAAAAAAGGAAACAACAAACCTCCTTACTTAATTTAATTGAATTTGTCTGCACGAATGGTGAAGCATTTGTAGCTTGTTTTTACAGCTGTTGCTTAATGATTGCTTAATAAACATAATATCCAAACAGAAACAATTTAATCAAAGGTTTTTTCAAGATCCAGGCACAAACTGGCAACATTACAATACAATCACCAACAACAATGAACAGACAGGAAACCACTTAAGGAAGTCCAAATATGGACAAACAGAACAAACCACTGGACAGTCTAAAATGGGGGTGTTACAGTACTCCTTCCAGAAGGCACTTCCCTCTGCCAACGATAAACAAAACAAAGAGATAAAGCTCTGGTGGGGGTGAGTCTCCTGGAAGAAGGTCCAACAAGACAGTCCAGATGATGGGGGGACAGAACGACAAAGACACATGGGGGGCTTGGGGCAGAAAGGATGGAGATAAATGAATGAAAGGATGGAGGAGTCAGACTGAGCCAGTGGGATGGAAACCCCAAGCGTAGCCCAAGAAGTGTAATCCAGAGGCGAGGGAGGGTCAGCAACAAACCAAGGCGAGGCAGGAGGGACAATGGAGCCAGGTGGAGCAGGTGGACTGACAGGACAGGGTGAAGGCAAGGGAACTAGGTGGCATGGTGAAGCTGCAGGGTCAGAGGACCCTTAGCGCTTGTGCAGTGAGTGTAGCCTCCCTCGTCCTTGTCATCCACCGCATGCTTCACAGTAAGCACACTCACCTGGCCTCAGCGATGAACCTCGGCTCTGTCGCACACTCGTCCAATGGCTCATCAGTCGCAAGAAGCTTGGACTCTCCGTCAGATGTGCTCTCGGGCAGTGGCTCTGCACCCATGGATGCTGTAGGGCTGGGCACTGTGTCAGGAGTGGGGCTGTCGTCCCTCTTGATGACAGCACCCACTCAACATTTCGACCCATTCCGGACAACCATGCCATGGTTGAAAAACTGAATTATGTGTTGTAATATGCACCTTTTACTTGTGTGGACGGTGATTCTGTATTGTGATTTGCGTGTTCCCATGTCGGCCTGTTCTTGCCTGGATCTTGTGAAAACTGGATTAAATTGATTATGTTTTGGAATCTATGTTTATGCCTGATCCTTAGAATGTGAAGCATTACATACAGCTACAGTACTGGTGGGAAAAATTAAAAAACAACTGAGCAGAAAGGTTGTCTGTCTGTCAGTTACAGTATGTTATTAGGCCTAGAGAGCCAGAAAGACAGAAAGAAGGGAGGAATGAATTAGTTCATTAATTAGTTACTGAAATAAGGTTGGCATGCAAATTGGTAACATGGTATGGTAACTTGGCTGGAAACAAATAAAGATTTTTGTCAGAGGTAGTGCATCACTTAATTTAAGTTAGCATACTACAAAATAAACAACATATGTTAAGGCAGACTGACCTACCAAAACAAAAACAAACAGTGAGGTTCCATTAAGTAATATGAATTAACAATTAACTTTTACAGCATTATCTTATGTTCATTTCAATATTTACTAATGTTTATTATACAGAGTTAACATGAGTTATGCAACACACCTTATTTATAAACTAACATAAAAGAACAATTAACATTATACAGTTAGGGTTGTAAGTTTACATCCACCTTGCAAAATCTGCAAAATGAAACATTTAAAGTTTGCACTGAACTGTATGTGCTCATGTATATTTAGTTTTCTCTTTTCTTTAACCAGTTTGTGTTTAAAACTGAAGATTGCGGCTTCAGAACGGTTCACGAGGAGCTGGCAAAGGGAATGACATCTGACCTCAAGAGCAACGAACAGACAGTCATCCGAAACATCCTTAGGGTGACACAACAAGACCTTATCATCTGAATAAAATAATACACATACTTTAACCTGTAGATTTTGTAGATTATATACTTGATTCTGTCTGCAGTTTTCATGGTTTTTCCTGGAAATCATGGCAAAGTCTATGGCTCAGCACCTAGTGGATTCAGTAAAGCTGAAGGTAAAAGCTGAATCAACACAGAAGATATAAACTCAGTAATAGATACTTATTTACTTACTTATTTGTCATAAAGAATCTTGGTTCTTTGATCTTGTAATTAATAAATTAACTAAATATTTAGCCAATATATTGCCACATGACCAAGGCAGGCACATAAAGTTTTTTATATTTTAGTTTTTTAAATTATGAGCAAAGGAACAGTGTTAGGACATTGATTCTAGGGCATGTACAGCTCAGATGATTACTTCAAAAACAGTTCAGTGTTTAGAATTAGTGACAGGGTAGGCAAGGTTTTCCAGAACTTTTTAAATTAAAATTTGTAATAGTCTCTGCACATCCTGATAGTAATTTCTAGGTAAAGTATACTAAATATATTTTTTAAAGAATAATAATTTAATTAATAATTTATGCATTTATGTATAGCAATTTATGTGCATTTATAGCAAAACTAGGTTGCTGTTGCTAGCCTTTCCAAAATTGTCTACCCTACCTTTTAATATAATTCTATAAAAATTGCTAATAAACTAGTGTTCTGAAATGTTTAACATCAAATTAAATTTAATAGAAATCTATTAAATGTTTAATGAATATGTGGTTGTTTAGCTCCCTCGACTGCAGCGATTCCCTGGAACTTTTCAGAGTCGACTGGAGACCCTAATAATGAACATGTCAGATCATATCTTCTGGAAAAATAAAGACATGGCTGAGGAGACACGTAGCGCAAATATGGCTATAGCAACATTTGTGAAGGTGAGGAATATTGTTTTAAAAACACTGTTCAGATTAGAACAACTGAAAAAGAGTATAAAACTGAGGCAAGACAAATTATTGATTAAATTAATTAAAATTGATTTAATTGATTACTGATTAAAATAACCATTATATTTTGTAAGTAATTTGTACAGCCTATGAGTATGAATACACAGTCTATCTTTCTGATACTATGCTGTTAAATACAGTAGATCCAGTTTGTTTAAACTTGTGAAAAGTAACTTTAAACTAGTATCTATAAAAAAAAAAGTTGCGGTATGTGCTGTTTTTGTGTCTGTTTGTGTTTCTAAGTAATGTCAGGCTGACAGTTTATGTCATCTACAGAGGTGCTTTACTTTTATGGACAGAGGTTTCACCTTCAAACTGATAAGCAACTACATCAACATGATCACAGCCAATGAAAATAAGGTAGACCAAGAATTAAATAATATATTAAAGTTTTTATCTTCTATGAAAGTTTAACCAGCAAAAAAAGTATAATATTTTATATATATTAAAAACAGGGTGAGGTATCGATCTTGTATCTGTATTTTGTACTTGTATTTATCACACGTCCCAGCATAATACAAATTTATTACAAAAACATCAACTTTATGGAGATGTTACTTAAAAGAAAGGGAATGGAATTTAACAGTGAGCGCCATATTGGGTGTAAAATAATGTGTTTTTTCCTCTAGACACTGTGTGAGCTGAAGTTTGAGTTCATTAGGGAAATTTGTAACTATGAGCACTATGTTCCTTTGAGTCTGCCCATCCCCTCTGCACGCATCACAGGTCAGAGACAACAACAGACCCTGCCTCTCTATAGCTTATGCGCATAATTTGATGTTTTAGTTGTTATGAACCACATCCCCTTAACATTGGCTTTGTTTTATTTTTCTCTATATCAGATAAGGCATCGCCGGAAACAAGAAATTCACAGGGTAACTATGGAGTGTGTTTTAATAAACTGAGAATATTATGATTGTTTGCTAAATTTGCCTACATAATCCTGCATAAATGAACTCTGATTAAGCTTCCCAAGACCATGTTTGGGCCATATCTTCAGGGTTAAAAAACCATTTTGCTTTAAGAGCCTGTTTTTTTGCATTGTGACTCATGAGAGTAAAACACAAAGTATTTTTTTTTGGTAAAAAGTATTAAAAATAATTAGTTATCAAGCAAGTACTTCGATCACTGTGATCAATGTTCAAAAACTTCTCAGGTTACTTATGTAACCCTGGTTCCGTGAAGGGAACGAGACACTGCATTGAAACGCTGTGGGAATGCTACCATCGTTTATGCACTATGAACAGGTGTGGCGAATCACTGATTATGATGATCATACCTCGAGTAGAGTGAGCCTTGGTTCCCAAAGGAGGGGGAAGTCCAGAGGACTCATAAGCGATATGGATTGCCTTGACAATCCAGCGACTAAGCGTCTATTTAGAAGCAGGCTAGCCCCTCTTGTATGGGCCAAAGCCGACCCAAAGCTGGTCAGATTTTCTCCACAGCGCAGCTCTGTGGGCGCAAGTGTGCAGTGCTCACACTGGACAAATACAATTAAGCCTTTCCTGGTCTTGATCCTGAAAGGGAGCAGGACAGAAAGCCTGGAGCACAACTGGCCATAGTGTGGATGAAGGGACCACATAACCACTTGTGGGTATAGAAGTACTTTGGCCAAACCAGGCACAAAGTCTAGATATGTATGATCACTGATTCTCCTCAGAGAGGTAATGGATAGATCGATAGCCACTTTGGCCGGTAAATGTAGATCAGAGATCTGAGAGATAGGCTCAAAAGAAGGAGCACATAAAGCTTGAAGTAATACGGCCAGGTCCCAAGAGGGATTTGGGATCATACTTGAGGCCTCAGCCTCAGTGCACCGCAGAGGAAACGTACAACCAAAGGGTGTCTACCGACTAAAGATCCCTCAATAGGGATGTGGAAAGCAGGATTGAGTCAATCCTGCCACACCCATAGATTCCAAAGGTCTGGGCGAGGGTGGACGATAGTACCCAGAAGATCCCCCCTCCTCTGAGAGGAAGATCCCCCCTCAAAGGGAATTTTCCAAGGACAGCCGTCCAGGAGAGATCCAAAGCAGCCAGCATAACACACATAACACGGCAACCAAGATCTAACAGTGGATCCTGAGAGCGGAACCAGGGTTTTTTCCACATGTCTAAAGCACATATACACTGTCTTGTGACCTTTATCATGCAAAGCAGATTTCCCCCTGGAATTAAGCAGTTCTTCCCCCTGGGAGAACCCCCTGGAATTAAGCCACCACTGAAGGGGTCTCATGTACAGTAGGCCAAAAGGTATGACGTTAGGACCAAGCTGCCATCAGACCCAGCAGTTGCTGAAACTGCTTCACAGTGAGTGACAAGCCCATGTTGCATGTTCCTGCATTGTGGTGGAATCCCATATGACACCGAGATAGGTGGTTCTCTGAGCTGGAGAACGCACACTCTTCTCGGGATTTAGTCTGAACCCCGGCTCTTTCATGTGGGCAAGAACGACATCTTGATGTCGAATTGCCAGGTGTTGAGAGAGAGATCAAATCAACCAATCGTCAATATAATTCAGTATGCGTATGCCCCGGAGCCTCAAAGGGGCCAGGGTTGCATCCATATATTTGGTGAAAGTGCGAGGGGAGAGAGCAAGGCCAACGGAAGAACTCAATATTGGTAAGTTTTGCCCCTAAACGCAAACTTCAAGAACTTCCTGTGCTGAGAAAAGATGGGCATGTGAAAATAGGCGTCTTTTAGGTTTATAGTGACAAACCAGTCCTCGGATCTGAAATGGGATATGACCTGCTTTACCGTGAGCATCTTGAACTTCAGTTGTCTGACTGAGCGGTTCAAGAGCCTGAGATCTAAAAGGGACGCAGACCCTCACCCTTCTTGGGAACAATAAAATAGCGTCTGGAGAGCCCTGTTTGCCTCAGCTGAGGAGGGACCACCTTGATGGCCTCCTTCCTTAACAGAGAAACCACTTTTTCCCAGACCAGAGCTTGTGCTGGGCCCACAAGGCTAATTCCATGCTGCCATGAAGTTGCATAAGGGTACCAGCCTCTAACTGTAGTGTTGATGCCCTGTAATGGTCGTCCTGGCAGGAAACACCCAAGATAATTTGCATGGGGTCTCGTTAGAGGCTGTAAGTGCCCCGAGTCCGCTACCTCTCGGGGCGGAAGACTGGGAAGATACTTGCATAAGGCTGCTGTGTCCTGAAACCTGGCGCAGGTCACATTGAAATACACCTGGCAGTAGTTTCCATGCTGCCATGAAGTTGCTTAACTTGCTTAACCTCCTCTCAAGGCTGGTCTCTGGAATAACCATAACTGGAGTCTCTGGAATAACCATAACGGGGGAGGAAACGCAGAAGTGCATCCACTTGCTTGTGTGCCTCCGGGTAGGAAGACCCTGTCCATAATTTTAAGGTGGGGCTCTTGGGGAGGTGGGGATCTATAGATGACATCCTGAGAAATATCCGTTGTCGATTAACTCAGTCACATCCTCAGATGTCTTCAGATGTGACCTAGCAACTCTTATTCATTCCAGAAGCAGTTCGGCCTGGAGAGCTTGCAGCATGCCCATAGTATGCAAGGACGCGGTGGCCTGACCTCGGTTTAAAGCGCATGGCCGGAGTCTTAAGACATGTTGCCATTTTGGGTGCCAGATAGCTAGGAAGCATCTGTTCAGCCCGGGGCATAGATTCCGAAGTATGCTCATTAACCCCTACCACATTCCCATACAACTGGTAGGCAGAGCTAGAAAAGCAAAAGAATATGGCCTATTCCAGGAATTGGAAATCTCCATATGGAGGTCAGGGACAAAATGGCAGGCTCCGGCATGGACACAGACTGCTGCTGAAAGCTTTCAATGTCCAACTCCTTCATCGGAGGAGAGGAACTAATTTATTTCCCTGGGAGGAAGAAACCGCTGAGCGTGCTTCAATAACCAGTAAAAAGGAGGACCTGATGAGAGAATGACAAGCCTGTCTCAGTTCCCTCAATCAAGTCCATCCGCAAATCCCACTAATGCAGCCGCCATTCCACCTCAGCGGAAGCGGGAACAACACTGCAAGGGACACTATCGAGGGCTCCTTTCTCAAAAAGAGCCCTCCTGGAGCGAGCACCC
>JBAJNP010004959.1:0-30950 GCA_036877545.1 Yasuhikotakia modesta | reverse complement strand
ATTTCTAATTGCAAAAACATCTTATAAATGTTAAATAAAAAATGTAAACATTTTAAAAACATCATATCAGCAGTACAAAACTGTTAAAAGATTGTCCATGTTTTCTAATGTCACTTTATCCACAGTTAACGTAGTTTGACCTATGGCTTGATACATAACAATTCTAATAGGCATGATGTCCTGCTGCCTGCCTAAAAAAGCCTCTTGTATAATTTTATTTCTAGAGAATCCAAATATATCTTTTGCAATTGCAGTCACGGGGGATGAGATTTGAACTATGTCCAACGAATAAGGATGGAAATCCCCTATGGCTGTCAGGAATGTTTATCCCTTAATGTAAAACATGATCATGATCAAAAGTCATATTCTTTTATTATTTAATTTTGAATATTATTATAATTTATTTTAATTTTCTTTTGTACAGTGGAAACATTCCAAGTCATACCAAGTAATTCTTATAAAATAAGAGCTTTTAAAATGCAAAATGTTTTAACATTTATGTAACATCAGTCAGTTCAGAGTGACCTCGCTGAGGTGAGAATCAGGGTAGATACTTGAGAATACATACTGTGTATAGAAACCTTGTGGTCACATCCAGTTAAAAATACCCTCTTTCCATTTATGGAGGAGTGTTTCAAATAGTTATATGGCAAATGATACCATCTCACATCTCCAATTAAATGACCAATAATATTTTTGTTTTGGTCATCATTTGGTCATATTTTTGTTTTGGTCATCTAGTGAAAAAAACATGTTAGCGTACGCTAAATACCCAGCATGCCACGGGTGTTCGATGAGTTTGTTTTTATTTTGTTGCTTTTCTAAAATAACCGTTGGTGTAAAGTCCTCTCTTAGTGTAGTACTGAGTGAAAAGGGGAGACTATGCTGTACAGGACTATATATTTAAACCATCAAATGAAGATTCTTTTACATACAATAAAGCTATTGGTGATCTATGTATATATGCTATGCTCTAAGTAATTTATCAATTGATTTTACACTACAATTATGCATGTTTGACAGTGTTAGGGAAAATATTTTAAATTGTTGACATTGGTCCAGTAGCCATATCGCACCTCACTCCTATCCTGATATCAGATTGCTGCACTATGGCTATGTACAGCTTGTGGTCATGTATCATATCATAAAATACAACGATTACAGACAAACCCTGCTACTAGTATCCAACCCTTCACCTGTTTAGCTGCAGTAGTGAAGCATCAGACAAAGCTACATTCTATCTATGTAATTGTCATGATGAATCACAGAAAGGGTGCCTCCACATGTCTCTCAATAAACTGAAAATGTTGTGAAGAAAAATGTTAACTCAATCAGCACTTGCATATAAATTCTGTTACTTTAAAGCAAAGCAGGTAACCTTTAGTACAGAGAGGGGTTTTTAAAATTGCTTCACAAGAACCCGAGGGAACTACAGTATGTTCTGTTCTTTACATTAATATGGATAATTTTTGCTAATATAGGATTATGAGCAACACCCTACTGTAGCACATTAAACCTGTCAGGTACAACCCCGTCTTCATCTCTAACGTTGTATTAAAATGTTATTTGATTCAGTTTAATGCAGGTTCAGGGAACCAAGCCCTCACAGGCATGGCAATTATTCTATTCAGCTTCATCCACCTCAGCCAAAACTCTCTGTGCCTTAGAATAACTCTTTCCCTAAAGAGACGGTAACAATTTCACATTGCTTTTGCCCATTGCAACATCCTGGTCATCCACAGCAGTAAATATACACAATTTATTAATAGAGGATCATGGGATAATTTATTCTTCTGTATCAAGTGCTGGGTGAGCTGCGAAAGGGGTGGCTTGATGCCTGAAAGTGGCACCACTCCCCCGTGCTGTGGTCATGTCAGCATTCCATTCCTACCTCTCTTCATCTCCCACTCTCCTAAGCATACTCCCCTCTACCCTTCAGCTGACTAAAGCAACCATACAGGAAAATAAAGGTGTATTGATAGACCACACTGTCTCAGCAGGCTTATGACTTATTTTTCTATTATATGATACATACATTTATTATTAACATTATCCATTTGATCATACATTAAGATCATACATTTGAGAGATAAATAAGAGATAACATAGTTCTGTCAAAATCTCATTCACTCATTTAATCACTTTTATTAAACCAGTTCTGTCCTCTTAAAATGTTAAGTATAATGTTCAATGGATCATTTTTCATAAGACCAATATTCTGCCAACATTTCCTTGTGTTCAATGAATGAAAATAACACGGGTTCAGAACATGAGAATGAGTAAAAACATAATACTGTACTGTAATAATAATCTCCAAAGATTATTGCTTTTTCATATTTGGTCATTTTATAAAATCATTATTTCATGTTCAATTCATGGTTTTGACAAATGATCAAAAATTACTTTTTTGTTGTTTTCAAGTAAGGGGCCCCTGATGTTCAGGTGTTTGAAAAGAATTTTCTAAGGTGACAACTAAGTCCTTCCTGTCTGTTAGCACACAGAGTTTCTTTTAATGCACACCTGGTGAACATTCAATAGCTTTGGATGTTTGCAACAGATTGTACGCTTACATTTTCAACCTACTATTATTGGAAAAGAGTGCAGTGACATTTGAACTGTTTGTACATTTGCACTAACTGTTCTAAGTCGTACAGTTGATGGTAAAGTATTTAAGTTTATTGAATGGGACAAGATAAATACAATCCAACCACTTTATGCTGGAAATAAAATACAGTGGCAATTGCGGCCTGTGACGGGTCTATTTTAGCATCTGCTCAGTTAGAGAAATGTTCTGTTAGAGAAACAAGTTCTGGCCTAGAGATCAAATAAACAAGATTTGTTATACTTGTTTCAAAGCATATTGAACATTACAAATTACTTGTATTCCACAAAGTTTGATCTTGAAATTTACTTTTGAAAAAAACAATTTTATTGTTGCTTATTGAGAAAAACAGCTAGATCATAACATTGCAATACAGAACTGAAATTAGACATAAAAAACAGAAAAAACACAGAAAAACATGTAATGATAAATATCATGATACATGTATTACATTTATCATAATTATGGTTATTTTAAGGTGCATTGCATGTTATTACAACTGTGGGAGAAGGAAACAATTATAAATGTACCATTATATACTAAACGTTTAGAACTCTGGTATCTATAACATACAACAGAAAGACTGTGAGCTACTAAATGCGAGCAATGTATAACATTATTAACATTACTATTATTATAACAATTCATGTACAATGTTAGATTAAATTAATAAGTAAAACACACAATGGTCCTGAAAAATTGGCAATGGTGTAGTTATGTCATATAGCTATACATTCTCCTCATATTAACAACATATGTAGAAACTATATATTTTCAACATGTGATATGTGATCCAAAATGTCATCCTGGTTTTGCAAAATGTTACATCATACCTTTACACACAGGTTATTCAGTTTTAGAGATCTGCAAAACAGAATATTGGTTATTGTTTTAAAGATGTCCTTTTATCCACACTATTTATACCTGTGAATCATAATATCATAATTTATACCATCATGTATTTATACATCATATATCATCATATATTTATACTTTTTTAATGATAAACCTACTAATTAAAGGAGAAATAGTTTTAAAAATGATCAAAGCAACTTTACTTTTTCCCATGAGCTATAAAGCCGACCTTTACAGCCTCATCCACTGTTTTGCCTTCTGTTTTTCTGTATGTATTTAGCCTTTGACATGACCTTTACCTCACACTAAAACATCTGCTTGACAGAAGAATGGTTGGAGACTTTACAATTATAGATGTTGATTTTTTTAAAAGAAGTCATTAAAAGCCAAGGTTTCTTACAATCTTTGAAACTAATACACTGCAACATCTATGTTGATGCCACTGGTGTGTGTTGGTATGTGTACTGAGAATAATGAACAGTCAAATAAATTAAGAACAGGAAAACTGCTTATCTAATTTAACATAATCACATTACACATTTGCACATGAACAATGTAAACCACAAAAAGCGGAAATAGACTGGTTAGGCTGAGCTGATGTACATAGTAAACTGAGCCTGGGATAGCAATCTCACAAACCCCCCAAAACTAAATGAAAAAAGAAGGTAGCTGAAAGACTAGACATTCCTTTAAGGATTATCAAGAGGGAACCAAGGGACTAATCTATAAGCCCCAATCTGTTAAAGTGAGGTAAAATCTCCAATTAAATCAGATCTAGATTAAATTTCTGTCTTAATGCTTTTTGTTTTATTTTAGATCTGAGCCTATATAAAACAACAATAATAATTATGATCTATCTATCTATAAACCTCTATCTATAAACCTTAAATATAGCAGTTAAAGCATATTAAAAAGTATATTGACTTTATTAAAAATACATGGATAAAACCTGGATTTATTTGTTCTTGCATTTCTAAGTCTTTATTTTGCACGATTGGATAGATTAGTGTTAATCAAACAGGTTTTAAATGTGGCACAAACTACCTTGTTGCATGAGGGCCAAAGCTGCCTTATGAAGTCTTTTCTTATACTAGCAGTTAAAAGAGTGTGTGTTGGTGATCTGGGGGGTGATCTGTCATTCCTGGTCTGTGGAATGTGACTGTGATGCCCAGGGCAGATACAGGCAGGTGAAGGTATCTGTCTTTCAGCAGTGGCCTGATCACAGCCAGGCCTGTGAAGCCGCAGCTCTAGGACACATGCTCAGAATAGAAAGCTGAATTAAAGAGAATGTGTTGTTGGATGACCCTGCTTGGTTTTGTCTCTTTAATACACAAAAGCCCATCTCATCATGTTTCCTAAATAGTGTGTGTGAATATCTTATATTTTATTTTTCCAGTACAGGAATTAGCAGTGTGTGGGTACTTGTTCTATACTGTACATACATCACAAACTATGTCATACTTTTGCCACTAACCAACCAAGTTCTGTTAATGGAAAACTTATCAGATAAGAATAGGGTGCCTAATATAGTCTATGTTGTAGGTCTAGCTGTTTATTTTTGCAGGGGTGTCTGTATTGCAATTGTCAATTGATCTTATAGATTCTAACGAAGCCTGGGAACAGCATCACAATATTTAAAAAAAGTTAAAAACATAAATTGATTATATATTTATATATACTGTATATAAATGTACAATTTGTTTAAAATTGAAACATTCAATTACACAATAAAAATACTACAAATATTACATTGAATATATGAATATTGAATATATGAATATTGAAAACAACAAGTATAGCATCCAGCAATGATGATTTCATTGTACAAATACTGAGATCTGACACATGAAACTAAAGCATTGTGAAATGCCCCCCTTTGGGCACTTCTGTTTGTCTAAACAAACATGACCAGACCTCAGTGGTGGTCAAAAAACTTCATGTTAGTTGTTCAGAGCAGGTGGTGAGTTCAGGAGGGGGAATTCAGTCCTGTTCATGTTTAAAAAGGTCCCTGTTTAAAAAGATCCCTGGCTATTTTGGCTACATTGTAAACTTTAACCAAACAATGAAAGGCTAGACAGTCCAAAAAGGAAATTGGCCTTGTCTTTGCAAATATAAATTAGCAAACTAACAGACAGACAGCAACAAATTGCTGGGCTGTTAGTTTCAGTTTTGCTTACATGTCATGTATGCTCACAAGCAGCATAAACGAAAACAATTACTTTGAATAAATAATTCAGGATTTGTTAGCAATACTTAATTTAATGCATTGTTGGAAGTTAAGAATTCTAGTTTATTGATTTAAATTATTGAAATAACTTAAAACATACATGTAAATTGTTACCTTTAATATTAAAGTTATTTAAAGTTACAAGAAGTTGTTAAGCTCAAGATATCTAAAATTGATAACCAAAATAAAATGAGTGATTTTTTTAGAGACACAACAATCTCAAGAAACTCACAGCTTGTTTAAAGTCTCCATGTTTGTTTGCCATGGACTAATTATCACCTCACTTAAATGCCTTTGGTGGTTGTAAAGAAACCCTTGCATATGTATCCTCAGTGAAAGTATCCTTCCTTAAAAGTATGATTAGCACAGCGTGGATAAAAACAGACTATGTGGAAGGACAGCTGGAGAAGAGGAAAATATAGATGAACTTTGGGTTTGACAACCACTGTGACAATAATCCAGCAATAAAGCTGGGGGCCAACATTCTGCATTTTTAAGCTTATTTATTTTGTCTTATTTATTTCATCTTTATTTTAGCTTATATATATATCTTATCTGATATACAACTAAATGGTTAAGTGAAAAATTGTAACAGTTATTATGCACTTTTGTAAAAAAAACATTTACTGAAAATGTTACTTAAAAACATCATGTATGTTGTGAGATGAATATTAAACTGTGATATTAAATGCGATTTATTTTTGTTGTGAAACTAACTTAACTTTGAATGTGAAAGAAAAAAAGAAAAAAAAATTAAGGTTGTGTGGCCTATTAACAAGCAAGAACAGGCGTCAAGTCTTCTGCCTCCCAACTGGCAAAAGTCATTGGCTCAACATGGGCTAGTTGCATTTCGATGATCCTGTTCTGTAAAAATAGTTGCAAACAAGAAAGGTGTGAGGATTTTCAGTGGGATTAACAGGGACATTGATCAGTGTTTTCCACATGAACCAAGCTTATGTTGTTGCTACATCAGTGTGGTGGAACAGACCCATATGGGTGTGGTCTCAACATTAAAAATATCCTTTTTATGACCTTTCATGAAAGGATATTTTAAATGAAAAATAATCAATGAAAACGAATTTTCGAACATGGTGAAAGAGCCAGTTTCCGTTTATTGCTGAGTAAAAGTCGTAAAATTATGTCCAACTTTACTACAAGGAAAAGCTTACACAGAAGATTGCAGGGTTAAACATTTACCAGAAGACACCACCTGGTACAGCTTAGTGTCTCTTACTCCCACTTAACCCAAGTTACACCTGGCCAGTTGGGGTGATTTAGCCCCCAACCACATCAAAACGTTGGTAGTAAGTCACAGACATAGACACAGCTATTAATTCCACACCAAAGTACTGTCTAACACTTTTCAGGCCCAGGCTCGTGTCTGATTGTTACTGCACATTTAGCACATACTTAGCTTCTTTGTCATTAGAAAAAAAACCACTCCAACAATAATTCCAGATGTTTTCTTTATTTCTTTAATATAACTATTGTTGTAAATCATTCATTAACAATAATAGTTAATAGTAGCTCTGCTTGACACCCCATGCAAGGGCCTTGGATTCAGCAACTGCAGACTGTTGAAGTGTCCTGTCTATGAACCTGGAAATCAATTCACAGAGAACAACTGCTGTCTGATGTGTAAAAAACTGCTGCTTGAATACTAGTCCTGTCTCTCTTTCTTTTATGAATAGGCCAAATTGAACAAGGGTAAAAAATGTGTCTCTAAGTACAGCTGAATCATTTAGGAGAGCCCTATCAAATAACCAAAACCTGGAAATGGACAATTAGCGAGGAGCACATGAAAGCATACCCTCTTATTAGAAAATAATACTCTATATAATAGTCCCTGGGGCAATGGCTAATTACACGGCTTTATGAGCAGTCATGGTAATTAGCTCTTATCTTTGGAGGCTGAAGAACATAACCTCTTTAAAGTTTGTCTCTCTAGCTAGTCCAGCAGCAGTTGCAAACCAGCTGGACTGAATAACAGGTTTCTCTCTCCATCCTTTTTGTTTCCTTTTAACGCATGCTTTATATCAGGACATCATATTAAAATGACGAGGGTCTCTCATCAACAGTTACCAAAGCTGCAAACAGAAATTAAGCCTCAACCTGCTTGTTCACGGGTGTGCAAAAAACATCCTGAGAGGATTATATCTGAGGTATCTCTGTCAAGTGTCTGATGACTTGAGACCACAAACAGGGATATATGATCAAGCTTAGTGGTTATGATGTGATGAGAGATGGAATGTCTTCTGTTAAATATACACCTGCAAAGTTTTTTGGCATTTTAACATTAGGGCTCATTCTAAACATAGTCCATCTGTATTTAATGTCTAATATATTTAATGTTTTGAAACAATACCTTACAATACCTTTGAAACAAAACAAGCATGAAATATTAACATCAATTGCTCATTCCATTGTATAAATTAGGACTACGATGAATTAGATTTGTTAAGAAGCCAGATAAGTACCATAATTTATCTTAACAGATTTCCTTAAAAACAGCACTGTATGTACAGTGATCTGTGTGTTGTGTTTGCTTTGACTACTGAAAAACACTTACCATTGAAAAATGTTGAGAAGCCTTGATTTATTCTAAGGTAGGTCAAGATACATTTCAGTAAATTCATGTCCATTGTCAGTGGCTATAACAGACAGCAGTGGTAAAAAGACAGTAAGAAAATGAAATGATGTGCAAAGTAAAGCATTTTAAACCCCAGTTTAAGTCTATTGCAGTGTGGGAGCAAAGCTCTGCAAATTATAAAGGCTAAATTTTCAGAAAATCTTTTGCAGTAAATTTTGTTTACAAAATCATGTCTTAAAATACATTACTTAAAATACATTAAAATGCTAATCATTTACATATCCAGTGCAGTATCCAATATCCAATGTACTCAGAGTTTAAATTACCTTGTAAACTCTGCTTACCTTTAAGCAGAGTTGTACTGTTGTTGTTGTTTTCATTAAGAGGCTCATCCAGAGATTCCATTGATGTCTTGGTGGAGATGGCCATCTCTCCATCAGCCAGCTCTACTATGGTCAGATCCCCTGCTTTGTCTTTTGAGACTACTATGGCCTGGGCATCAGACAAATTCTCGGGGTCTTCTCGTTTGACATCAGCTGCTTCTTTGGAGAATATGAAAGCATACAAGCAAACTATCTGACCACTTTATAACCACTTTATTATGTTTATAACATAATTTATAACATGTGAAATTTACTGTTTAATGCTCTCAGTTGTTTAAAAGAGGGTAACATCACCTCACACATATTGGCTGACATTTACTTCAGAAACTCATAAAATTTCAAATGCTTAAATGCATGAATATTTAAATGCTTCCCAATAATACTATGATCACACTAAAATACACTGTTAAAGCCTTAAAACACCTGGGTCTCCAGCAGTTTTGAACCTGTGGGTTTGGTTTTGTGTTCCCATCAGTTTCACAGCAATAAATCTTCCTAAAAATTATTAGTGGGAGAAACAGAATGAGCAGGTGGTAGGAACAGACCTGACTGGAAAGTCAGCACTTAAACTATGAAAGTACATAATAAAACCATTAGCAACTATGTCATTGCAATGTACACTTCTGTTTTATTTCCCCTCCATGGTCATTTTCTTGCACCCTGTCATAGCTACTCACTCTCTCCCAGCGTATGGTGCATTTAGGTCTAGTGATGGTTGCAGCAAGTAAAGTTGCAATAGCCAGGAAAGAGACCTATTAATGTCTAAACTTGTCAATGACTGACAGCAGGAAAGGAAACATCCTGTGATTACAAGGAGTTTGAGGAGACATTTAGATCATAGGAAGTGGTGAACAACATTTTAGCTCTATTTTAAACACATCTGTTTCTTTGTTACCTCTAACGTTTACAGCCTAATCTATAAAAACACAAACAAATCTATCAAACATCTGGGATAATGTTAATAAAATTAATCCAAAAGAATCCAAAAGGTGTAGATGTTTTGCATTTAAATTCACCAAAACAAACCGTTATGAACTAATACCTAATCTTTTATAATATTGAATAACATGAAATATTACATAATGTTTTAATAAATATATATATAAATCGCTAACATTTTGATAATTGTTGTACCTAATGTTCACATTGTGATTATTGAGGGCACTTCTAAGGTTCCTTAAATTGCTAGACCTCACAAGTAGTGTAATTTCCTGTTACACTTGTATGGAATCTGTATGAATCTTCAATTTTAAGATATTTAACAGAAAAAGAAGTTTGGTCATTCCCCACACAAGCCCGTCAACAAATGCATCAACAAACTAAATAAAAATAATTAATATCACAATGTTTAATTTTACCACCCTAATTAGTCTTTGATGCCTCGTCTGTTTAACTAAACTTTATCTATAATATATCTAAAGTACAATTAGCCAGTGATTACTATTAATAAGCTCTAAAAACAAACAAACGTTTTTTTTACATTTTATTTTACCCAGACAGCCAAAATCATCTCTGCTTCTGTTATAAGTCCACCAGATGGTAAAGAACAAAGACAAAGTCTGGTAGCCTGTGGTCAACAGTGACAATTTCCTAAGTGCTGGAGGCTTTGAAACATGTTCAAGCAAGATCAGTTTGAAAACATTACTGGTAAATACTACCCAGCTAACAATTTTCAGCTGTAAAGACTTTACCCTATAGAATTGTGAAAAAGTTTTTAATGTTTTTTATAGTATAAGTTATAGTATAATTTGACATATCTAATTTTTGTTTTTATGTTTTTGTTTTTTTTTTGGTTTTTTATGTTATTGGTTATTGGTTAAGGACATTATTTAAACTTGAAAAATTCTGTAACATTTATAAATTTAATAACATCTATAAAATAATATATTATAGATGTTATTGAATTATTTAAGCAGCATCTTTAAAATGTTACCATTAACAACTTAATGATATCTAACATTTAAAAGTTCTACTAATGAATCTAACTTTGATAGAACTTTCTAATGTTCTAAGAATGTTCCCTGTTGGCTGTGTAGAATCTCAGCACAAACATGATAAATGGGGTAAAACTGGAACTTTCAGATATTATGGGCATTCAGGTTTAATTTAAATTTTCCTGATGGGCTTGATGTTGTTTTTGATAAGCAGTATGCTAATACCACTGAGTTAATTTTTCATTTATTTTGGTTACACTTTTTATTTGTTGTATAATGTGAGATTCTCACATTCCCTAGCAGCTTCATATTCTTGGTTTGGAAGTCCACCCAGTGGAGCTCTCTATTATTGCGGTTAGTTCAACAAACCTCAGTTTGTTCAGTATCAATCTGGGTGGCTGATTATAACAGATGTTTTTAAGATCAAGGCAGACAAGATTATAATAATAGTTTATACAGTAGTTTGAATTATTTGTGTTTATCAAATGACTTAAGTTTTAGATAAAATTTACCTATTATGCTAAACCAAATTAGCCATTTTGCTAAATCACACATAAATTGTCAATTGAAAAAGTGTTGGACTATTAGTGTTAAATTAGCATCAAAGCAAAATATATTTAAAAAAAATTTGTGCTGATCAGTCTTCCCTTTCTGTATATCTGTTTTTTCAGCTTCCATTACAGGTTCCAGGTCTTTTATTGTCATGCTAAAATCCCTGTGGTATTGTAATGTTGGAAATGACAGTTACCTTTAACTGATGTAGAGTCAAACACCTCACCATCCACTATGCTAAGTGGAATCTGAGCATCTTCCTGTTTGGAATGTAAATCCAAGAAGTATCTCTGCATTATCAGTATGTACAAACTCCATATTAAATGATTATGGTCAAATTTTTTTTTATGGTCAAAATTAGAATTAGAAATTGACCCTTACCCCGGAGGTCTTTTGAAGGCAAAAATAAATTGTTATCCCAAGAATGCACAAAATAATAATAACCAAGATAATCACAGAAGCTGTTGAGAGTAAAAATAAGAAAGAATATAAAAGTCTTGTCTCTGTATATTTGTCTGTCAATTTAATGAAAACGAAATTACTAAACTGACATTAGGAAAACATACCTGCTCCATAGTTTTTGGAATTTTCTGGTTCTGGAGGTACTGTTAAAAAATTAATAGAAATCAGTGTCTTAAATACAATGTGTACTCTGCATACTCTGCTTTTGACAAATATAGAAAAATATTTAAAGCAGTCATTTTGTGCTAAAGAATTACTGGGGTTGAGTATTCAAAAAGGAGACTGCATAGAATTGTGACTTCTGTAACTCTCTTCTCCTTTTCTTTATTTTTAACTAGTTATTGCACAATAAAGTTTTTATACGTTGCCTGTTCCTGTAGCTCAACTGGTAAAGCATTGCATTAGCAGTTCAAAAGTTGTGGGTTCAATCCCAGGGAACACAAGTACTGATAAAAATGTATACCTTGAATTCTCTGTAAGTTGCTTTGGATAAAAGCATCTGTCAAATGAATAATTGTAAGTATATCTCTCTTACGTTGGCTGGTTGTTGTGGTCTTTTGAGTTGTGGTTTTTGATACACCCATGTAAGAATCCCCTATAGTGGTGTTGCTAGTCTGGGAGTGATGTTTATGAGGAGAAGTAGAGAAATCTATTGGTCAAGCAGACGCAAATATCACCAAATGTCCAATTTCAATTTAAATGTTTCTGTTTATATATTCTGTTAATATATTAATACTAAAGAAAGCAACCTATAAACACTGGCAAACACGTTTTATTACCTTTCATATCAGGTTGGCCAGTTTCTGGTTTTGGTTAGACTTGTAAACAACATAACTGAGCAATCAGATAAAAAAAACTCTATTTTAGCTACCTGATTTAGGTGGTGTGGTATTGTTAATGGTGGTACTTGGCACGGCGTCAGTGGAATTTTTGACATTTAAAGTTGAATTAAAGTTGTTTTTAAAGTCCATTGATGTGCCATTTAATGTGGTAGTGTTTTTAAAATTGTGTTTCATGCTGATGTTTCTTGTCATGGCCTCATTTTCAACAACAACATTAAGACCAAGTAAGACACCTGCATGTTATCAGAGAATGACAGGTTGGTAATATAATATATGAATAAAAAATGTTTCTTTTTAGTGATACATTACAATTTTGAAAGTGATTTTGCCCTTCAATTACAATTACAATCTTCAATTACAATAGCTTAAATTATAATGAAAAAATAACATAAAAACATACCAATAAGGAGACGTAGAAATGCGCAGCACATTTTTGCTCTTTGCACAGGCTGTGGTCAAGAGAGCTTCCTTTCTCAGGACAGTAACTACTCAGTAACTCTCAGTAGTTTGAAACCGCATAACTTCCACTTCTATGACCAGAACAGGATGCAGCAGATTGTTACTCAAAGAGGCACTTAAGGAAATTACGCAGTATTGTAAAGTTAGCATTACCACATTTAAAATGTTTAACAGACTTAAAATCTTCACAGAGGTGTCGGGAACTGTGAGTTTAATATCACTAAGTATTGTTTGACTTACAGACATAAAATACTTTTGTATTGCCGATGTTTATTAGCTGATTTTATTAAAAGTGAGTATTTGAAATGTATGTTGGCATGTCTTTTAAAAACTCACACTAACCAGTAGACATTCATTAAAATAAATAGAATAACTGACACCAAATCATTAAATAAGAAAAATGACTGAAATACAAGAAGTGTTTCTCAGGGCAAATTTACAGGAAATTAGCAAACTTAATGAATACATTTTCAGCATGGTTGCTTGGTTACTGTCTCAGGGCAGCTGAAAACTGACTGGGACCTTCAGTGTCATATAGAAACTACATACAGACACTAGATGTCACTGAAAGTATAGGAAAGCAGGACAAGTACACAAGGCAATAATACTGGATAAATTCTTGCTGTGTTCTTTCAGATTTTTTGCAAAATTAAAATTGTATTTGTCAGTCATATTTTCTTAAAATTCCAAAATACTTTTATTTAAACACATCAAAAATTCATTTTGGACCCCAATCTGATCACATCATGTAACAGTTACATGTAAAAGTAAAAGTTTTATATTTAACTCATTAATTATTAATTGTAACTCATAGTAATAAAAAACAATATTTATTTGTAGAACATAAATGTACAATGTGAGATCACATCATTATTGGTTGTAATTAATCATCAATGTGGAGAGAAGTTTACATAGTTTACACACACATTTGTAACTTCAACTGGCAAAACCTTCCTTTGGTGTAGTTTTTAACTGAGAAAATTATTTCAAATAATTAGCTTTTTAAATGTATTATGGTATTATTAAATGTTATGGCTAGTCTACAATGATTATAATTTGGATTATGTGTGGGGGCTAAGAGGAAGAAGAACAGGTACACAAGTGTTTGATGGTGTGTGTGTGTGTGTGTGTGTTTGTGTGTGTGTGTATAGACGTAGTTTGTATATTTATTTATTACTGTTTATTTATTGCCAGAAGTAGTCAGTGACAGAATTAGTGCTAACTGCCACCCACAGTCGTGTGAGTAAAACAGGCCCACCAGCAGTCCTGACTTCAAAAGAAGAACCAACAGCAACAGAGGCAGCAGCTCCCTCTGTGGGCACGGCCATGCATCTCGCCCGCGAGGCTCTCTAATCTAACTCTGAATGAATCCAGTCTGTGCCACTGACTGCCACATCAGAGCAGTGCTGGCCAGAGTGGATGAGCTAATCGTTTCTCTTGGAGGTGTTGGGATAGGAGAAGAGGGCGAGTGAGTGAATTAGAGAATGGTTGTGGAGAGAGGAGACCACCCACCCTGCAGATTCAAGATTCGTGAGGCCCAGATGCGTGGCTCCATTCTATGACCCTCGGTGCCGCCCGGAGCTGCAGGCCAGACCCTTTGCAATTGTACTGCCACCCCAATGTTCCCAACCCCCACCCCTTTGCATCCCTCCAGCTAACGCTGGGAGAAAGGGGAATGGGGTTGTGGTAAACAGCCTGTCCCTATCATTCTCTCTCCTTCACAAAACAATGAAAGGGAATACAGTGGCTGAAGCACTTTTAGAGTGGCCAAATGTTGCAAAGGCTGAAAACATCTGTGACAGAAATGCTATTTTGTTGTGCACCAATCTGGCAACTTGTTTTTGGACCATTTTGCATATCTGTTAACTTCCCTTGGCATATGTGAGCATACTGTACAACTGAATTTTACAAGGGTGCAAAAGATGTGATTTTATGTGTTTTGTTGTTCGGAGGGTAGATTCCTACATATGTTTCCCACACCCTTATAAATTCGTACATACTACAAGCTGTTACAGAAACAATCGTAATATTTTTGTGGAAGTTATAAACTGGAAAGACTGAAGTAAACATTCTTAGATAGAGAAAATAGGCAAAATGGCCAAAGAATGTATAATAAGAAACTTCATGTCTTTACTGACTGGAATTAATGTCTTACTTTAGACTGAGGCAATGACTCAAAACTGTTGAAAGAGCTTTTTGGAAATTAAAAATATTCCCATAATAATCATATCCTTATAGCACATATACATTGTCTGAGATGAGTAACAATAGATGAGTACAACAGTAGCTGACTAGTCAATTAGTGAGGTAAAATAGTTGAAAGGAAGGAAGGAAAGGTCTAATTACAATTAAGTATTTAACTGTTTAATATCCTGTATAATTGAATATCCTATGTAATCTTTCATGTCAAGTGTCCTGAAAGTCATGCTCCATGTGCCCTACAGGTTTGGCCAAGCACTTCAACTTTATAGCCTTTAATTATACAAAACATGTTATTTACATATTATTGGGTTGATATCATAAAACTGTAGCTTATTTGTTGGTAGCAAATCAACTTATAATAGATACTGTATTATGACATTGATGACAAATTCATCACCAGGCAACAGGTGTCAGAATATAAAGTGTAAAACTACATGTAAACAGAGAGTGTAATCCAACTGTTGAAAAGTGTTAATAAAACAGAATCGTAATACTGTGCAGATCTATTCAGATATCATAAAACTCAAACTTCATATTATTAGAGAATGTAGAACATGAATTTTCATATTCCAGCTTGGCCAGTCTTTATTTATGTTTTCATAAGCAAGGACAACATGACATAAAATCACTAAGTTTTAGTGTGTTTAACTATATGTGACAACATTTGTATTAAATACACATTACTGTTTAAGAACCTGTTGTTGGAGATAGCTTCTTAATATAAGCTCAGCTTGTTATTAGCTGAGACTTCTAATGCCAAAAGGTCAAGAATTATGGGCATTTAAATCTCTCAACTATTGTTTCTCTGCTTTTCAAAAGACAGTCTTTAATCTTTGCCCTCTATGAAAGCTTTCTGACGGCTGTGTTTAACAGACACACTCTGCAGTGCCCTGGATAGATCATTGTACACATTGTTTCATTTGCTTTTTATACACAATGCTGTGTGAGTCAAGCAAAACAACTAAACAGGAATTTAGTTTTTTGCAGGTGGATTATTGGAAAACATAAACCATATGCATGTAGCTGCTGTTTTGTTTGCTAATGATCCTTTGCTGTCAAAGATCGGAATGACTGTAAATCTACTTCTGTGGTCTTACTCATCCTTACCAGAAAAACCCTGGTAAGTGTGACCATTTACATAATTGGCACATGTTGCTTGTTTAGCACTTTAGCATAAGTAATTTGTGAGTTTCAAACGAAGCTTATGAAGAATGTCCAAGCAGGAATATGAAACACTTTTCTTGAAGACCACACAAAACTCATCCTGTTTACAATTAATGCTTCCACAAAAACACCAAACACACAAAATCACCAAAAAAAACACCAAAGCCACAACAGAACAATCTCCAGAAAATAAGATCAGGCTAAGGATAAATTCATCTGGAAGTTTGAAGGTAAGCGCTGCTTGTTTTGAATTTTATCCCCACCCCACCCCCCATACTTACAACTACAGTCATCTTTAGTACCTTGCTTATATTTAGATTTATTATAGCTGACAATATAGAATAAACTTTTTCATTAAAAAATACCTTGCTAATCTGTTACTGAAAAAGCGAGCCACGTCACTGAGACCACCATGATTTTTGTCTGTAATTTCTATTTTTAACAGGCTTAACCTGGTCTATTTCCAAAATGCCAATGGGCCACTGTTCCATATGTTAACATACAGGGCTCTCCAGATCAATGACAGACAAAGAGAGTTCTGTGCCACACTGTCTCTGGCCTTAGAAGCGGCCTCTTATTTCAAAATCTAATTTAAGTGTAATGAGATCTTTGTTTTTAACTTCTTTAGTTGATTTTCCCCCAAAATATTATTGTAATATAATGAGTGCAATTTTGACTTTGAGACAATTTTAATAAGACACTTTAATGTAATTAAGTCATGTAATTAAGATTAAACATGACTAAGACAAAACAAATGCTTAAAATCTAATCATTTAAAATGAGATGTTTAAATTTACAGTAACATTAAATTAGGACAATATAATAATGCTTAAATATAAAAAAATCAAATATATGAAATATCTGCAAACATCTTTTTCATATGTAAATGAGAAATAAGAAAAATGTATTTGAATAAGCTCAAATAAAACAAATTGTATGAATGTTACACATTAGACAACAAAACTTATTTTTAGCGCAACATCCATCTTAATATATGAGCATTGTACCAAAGTAAAGTAAATAAATAAAATAATTAAATTGTTTTTTTTGTAAAACATACAGTATCTCTATTGAGCTATATGATGAGCTATAACAATGGTTGCTCTGTTTTGACAGTGGTGCAAGCCTTAATTAAACTAACAAATATACACCCAATGAAAATTACTTGAGGCAACGTGGTTAAGTGTAATTCCAAGAATGTTTAAGAAAAGGACAATAAGTTCTAGGAAAAGCATCAATTGTTTACAGATGGCACTTGTTTTGGAATTGTATTATCTGATCTGCAATGACATTCATATGTTTGTGACTTAATTGTGCAAATTCTTTTTGCAGATGTTGTAAAAAACATATGGTACCCTCAACTGTAGATTTAAATAGCTGCATGTTATACACATTTACAGAGCCTCTAAAATAGTGATTCTTCAAAAAATAAAAGTATTTCAAGATAATTGAACTTTAACTCTTATTGGTGGATTGGTGGTTGGTCAGTATGTTTTGCAATGACGCATTTTTTTGCTTTTTGACCTAACAATATTTAGTTACTCCCATAATGCATTACTCTAAAAGATGCCAGGACAGGATTTTTATTAGAACTATGAATTACCCCACTGTATATGTAACTGGCAGCCGGCATCACTGCTGAACACTGACGGTAAGTTCATTCATTAAGAATGGAAGTCCAAAAGAGTTATTTTGTCTCTAGGGGAGTCCACCTGCTAAAAACACACACAGAGGCTGAGGTCCACAGGAGGTACGCAGATGTTTTTCAATGTGAGGTTGGTCTTGGACTTGCATATGGCAATAATGCTGGACCCTGACATCATTTCCAGTCTGAAATATGTGTGGCCAGAGTAAGGAGACAGCTCGATATGTCAAAAACAAATATCTGACACCCCACTGAATCTGCAAAAACTTTACTAATAATAATCAGTTAAATGTGTGCTCATATTGTATGTATTGTAATGAGCTATGTATGTGTCTTTGCATGCTCAATCACTGTTGTTGGTTTGAATATATTGCAAAACATGTCTTATCTCCTGCAGTTTTTGAGCACCAAAGTCACTCCTTTAGAACTCAGGTTTATTTTAAGTTATGCCAGGACATATGACTCTGTTTTATATATAGAAGATTCTATAGATCTCTAGAATATTTAGACTAACCAGTATAAGTTTTTTGTCCTGTAATTTTCAAGTTCAGTTTACAAAGACATGTCTGAGGTGGAAGCAGAGCCCTATGGCCTGTGTATGTGGTGGATGGGCTGTGTTAATGTGTGCATATATTAATTTAATTGTCAAAAAATATATTTACCTTTAGCCGATTCAAGGCTTAATTTTAATTAGTAAGTGGCTGTGTTTTGTATTGTTTATTCCTTGTTAATCACTGTAAATCAAACCAACCAACCCAATAGAGATTCTGTCCAGTTAACCAACCAAACCAATCAACCAACCAGGATAAACAAATAAAAAACATTGCCTCTTTTGTCCTACTTAAAAATCACAAGTCCTGATAGAAAAATATATGTGTACATTAAATTCACTGTAAGTCTTGATGCTAAGAAAGATGCTTTGGATAAAAGCATCTGCCAAATGAATAAATGTAAATGTACTTAAACAAGAAACTGACAATTTATCTTATTTATGTTATTCTGTAGTTTTATTTATTATTTAGATTTATCATAAATATAGATTTATAATGTAGTCTTTTAAATTAATGTAAAATGTACATTTCCTAAAAAGAATTGTTGGAGAGGAACATGAGAAAAACTTTACAATAAGGCTGTATATGTTAACATTAGTTACTGCAATTGTTGATATTAACAAACAATTAACAATATTCTACAGCATTTGCAAATCCTGATAAATCTTAATATCTATGCTTATTCAGAATAGAGGTTGTATAAATTAAACTAATATACCAGTGCTAAATAAATATAAATATATATTTTTAACTTTATGTATTTATATATAAGGGTCTGTAAAACTTGTTGATAGTTCTTTTAAAGTTGTTGTTAGTTCCTTGATTGCCCATGATCTGTAATTTAATAAATAAAACCCTATTGTTTGCACAGTATTGTATTGTTTATTAGATTATTTGTTGTTCTGATCTTTTATAATTCTGAATGAGATAATGTGTCAAATACTGCACAGAACAAAAGATATTTTCAAGCACCGCTACTCACCACTACATCATCAGTTTCTTAAGCCCTTTGATCTCTCTGATAAGTGCCATACCTAATCAGGTTAAAGCACTGCATGCCACAGAGGAAGGAAATTCCAGTCATAATGGCAACATATCTGTTCCGCTCTTATGCGTCACATTCCTTTGGCTAATTAGGAGCAAATATCTCACCCAAGGACCGTCCGTATTAGCCCCCACCAGTGTGGTCCATCTGTTTCACTCGCTTAGCTTTTTCCGCTCCTAATTTGCAACACAGATGACACAAAACATAAGGAAGCTCTCCATGGCTTGCTGTCTCTAAACCTCCTTCCATCCTTTTCCTTTGGTGATGCTCATGTTGGTGTCGTATTCTCCTTAGTCTCTTTTATTCTGAGATATTGGTCTGATCATTACAGCTGGTCTATTAGTTACTATCCAGCTCCAATTATTTGTTGCTAGTGACCCAAAGTGTCAGCTCAGCATGTGACCCTCCAACGTCTTTTCTCTGGTACTGTGGTAATAGATTTCAGAAGTCTACAGCTTCTTTGGAGTTCCTGACTGTAAAGATATCATCAAACATAGCCTCATTTGAATTTTCTTTAGGACTTTTATTTTGGAGGATTTTTTTAAACATGTATACATTGTTCCTCTAGTTTTAGAAGATTAACTGTTATTCTGATTCATGGCACGTGATAAATGTACAGTAGGAATGCCAAAATAAAAATGCATATTGGTATTTCCTGTATAAGACTCTGTACATTCCATCTTGTAAAACCTCAATTATTATTGTGGCAATCTTGTGTAACATAGTGTCAAACCTTAAAACTTTTTTTTACAATTCATTGCAATCCATTGTTTATGGTTAGAATCCAGTGCCTGACAAATGTCTCACTACAAAAAAACTGTGGTACAGTCTGGTTTTATTAATGCTAGTAGAATAAAGATTTATCAAACAGTGCAATAAACAGTGCAATAACTATATCTAATACACAAAGACTGCATTTCCACGCAATTAAATTTGTTCAGATTTAGAAAAAGAGGCCACTATATTACAAAAGTCAATGATTTTGACTTGTATACTGGTAGATATCAATGATGTTTATCCACTTGGATGCTGCTCAACAGAAACACTATTTGTGGTTTGGACTGCGACTCAAAGAGCGCAATTGAGCCATGGTGGGCAGTAAGGTTGGAAGCAGGCAGGCTGAGGTAAACTGCAGTCACCACACAATGATTTGTTACCCTATATTTATGAAGCAGGCATAATTTATGGAGCATTCCCAATGCTACTGTAGTGGGCTTACGACATCTGACTGTGGATGAGTGATGGCCAGAGAACCATGGTATGAAGTTTAACATGTGCCATAAATTTTATTGAGGTGGATTGTAGTAGATACACCCTTTACAGTAAAATTTATGTTCAGTGAATGAAACACAATGGAGGCCACTTGTGTGTCAGTTAATGTTTTTGACATGATTTGAGTTTGAGCACCTCATAAAAGAACTGAAGAACATTTATGGTCATCGGATCATATAGTTCTTAGGTATGGGAAACTACATGGGGACAATCCATCTTGAATTTACAGTAACTTCCAAAAATATATATTTTTAGTCTTATATTTTAGATTTTTAAATTCTTGTGGCTTGTCTCTAGTTTATCAGCTTTATTTACCAGCTTTAGCTTTTGACCTTTACCCCATTGCACTCACCCCTGCTGCAGTCAAGTGCCTCAAGCAGCAGGTCACAACCCACATCAAGACCGCTATCCCACCCACATCGGACCCCTTATGAAGTATGCTTATAAGTAAAACATTTCACTTTCATACTATTCTGTTGGTCACATTGGCTCATTTATGCAGTTAAATAGCTTATGTTGGAATGCTGTTCTTTGACTTTAGTTCAGAATTCAACATAACCACACCAAGGTCATTAAGTAACAAAACAAAGATAGCTGGACTTTGCACTCAACTTTGCAACAGGATCTTACACTTCCTGACTAACAAACCTCAGGCAGTAGGGACCAAACCTTCCAACCCATCATTTGGTACAGATGCTCCCCAGGGATCTGTCCTTAGCCATTTATGTTTCATGTTTAGCCATCATGTTTAATGACGTCATCACAGTGGCAGGGCTTACCAGTGATAATAAAACAGAGTATGAAGAGGATGCAGTCAGGGAGGAAATATGAACACCTTTTATGACAAGGCAAAACATAATTGTTGGCTTCAGGGCATCTTATATCTTCGCCCTACTGCCCTCTACATGTCAGCAGGCAGAGGTGAAATAGCCCACAGCTTCAAGATTTCACCTTTAGGTTTTTTGGGTGGTATTAAAATGATCTTAAAAATGTTACAAATGTATAAACATTTATTTTACTGTTTTATTTTACTGTCATATTTTACTTTTTTACTGTTGTATTTTTTACTGTTGTATTTTACTGTCATATTGCAATATTGCCAGTTTTCAAGCTTAATTGAAAAATTGAATAAATTTTAACATTACAGTTGCAGTGTATTGTTTCCCAGTCACACAAGTATGTTGGTGAAATATCATTAATTCTGCAAAATTATGTTATGTATGATGCCCTTAAAGGGACTGGTCTTTTGTCATACAATTTGGATTACTGTCTTTGTTTCATGGAGCACAATATTCATATTCTCAAAATTGTTACTTTTATAAAAATGTGCACGTTGCTTTTTCATTCAATTACAAATCGAGAATACAACTAGTAAAGAAGTACAACTAGTAAAAGTTATACTAAAATAGTACAAGGCCCATTAACAGTTGTTTGTAACTGCGTGGACAAAAACTGCACAATGGAGAGTGAGGCATTAAGTAAAGTGTAAAGAAGCAGAGCTGGGGGGCATTGATCTGTGACTGCAGATAGCATCGGGGCTGTGAGGGGTCAAGCAGCCTTCCAGCCGAATGACACCCATTGCATTCATCCAACACACACAAACCTGCCCACAGGATACATGGGTCAATGGCTGGAGCACAGCTAATCATTATGAGGTTGTTTGTTTGGCTGACACACCCAGCCAGTATGTCAATTAGTGTGTGTAAGAATGATTGTGTGTTAGAGGTGTGCATGGAGATGTGTGTAGTTGTCAGTGGTGTGTTTATGAGCATGATATGTCTAATAACATAATCTGAGTAAAATGTTGTGCACATTCACCTAAAGTGTTTGTGTGTACAGGATTGGATATATTTACGTAGGCCAATTTCTTGATTATATATAGTAAGATTTATTAAATATATTGTATACATGTATAAAAACATTGAGAACATTTAGAGTGTTAATCACTATTTAATATACTTAAAATCCTTTTTTTAAATCAAAATTATTAATTTAATCTACAGTAATGCTGTCAGCAAGTTTGTTTGACAAATGGGTTTATCATTGTCTTAGAATGAAGACTATTGTGTACAAGAGGTGCAATTAATATAGTTTCAAAGTTTTATGTGTGTGTATCCTGGTGTGTGTGAAACATTGTACTCCACAGGGAGATAAGCATCCCAGGTGGTCCGGTGTGGGCTGAAACATGAACATCCCCAATGTCAGTGGCATACCTGTAAGGCGCAGTCCTTAGACTGGCAGTCTCCATGCTTAGAGGAAACTCTACACTTCACACCCTGTGCCTGCAGCTGGTTTTGTACTCCCATAGGAACCATGTCTGTCTTTACACGCTCTCTGCTTCTTTACCCAACATGAGTAATTGTTTTCCCACCACAGCCTTTCCGGAACTCCCTTTTATGTCATCGGGTGGTATAAAGATGGATGGACAAATTCAAAAAATTTCACCATATTGTGCTGCCTAACCCAATCTGACATATTTCCTCTGACCTCACCAACATTATGGTACATGCCTGAGTACTATACAAAAATGTTGATTTTGACTTGATAAAGGTTTTTTTCTGTATGGCTACTTTCCATCACTATTTTAGGTTATTTGTAGATTTGTTATTTGTTCTCTCTTACACACACTTAAACACATTAACATTTGTATTTGCATTTTACAAAAAATAATAGCATCATATAATATCAGATTTATTGGTTACATGTTGTGCCTATTTTCACTTTTTGTTGCTTGAAGAAACATTCAAATATCAAAATTTTGCCACAAATAATGTCAAAAGGGCTGAACTTATTGAGCTCAGAACATTCCTTTAACACATTGACAGACATTAAACCAGCCGCTGAAGATGGGTAGACATTAATTTGGCAGATAAATGGAATGGGTGGCTACCGCCTGAAAGCCTGATGTGTTTGAAAAATCCACATGTGGGAGACTCTGTCAAGGGCATACAGATCTTATAGAAGCATATACATGGGTAGAATGAAAGCTAGAAGTGGATGCTGACATGTATCATCAAAATGAGTGCTGTTGGTCACACTGAAACATATTCAACAGCACCGGCACAGGATGATTTAATTACAGATAAGGTGAAGCAGTACGAAGGTGCTGAAAGCTGAATACAGTAGAGATACAGAGTCTACCTACCTGATGAGTGGATGACAAGGAAAAAGCAAGAAGAGCAAGAATGAGAGATGATATTAAAGGGATTTATTAGAGGAATTCTGTCATCATTTATTCCCTCTCATGTCATTACAAATGTGTATGATTTCATTTTTTACTCAGTACAAAGTAAAGGGTTTATTAACAAACCCATGAAGAAGAGAGCTATAGCTCTTATATTGTAGTCCATAAAAGTGATTTAGAGAGAAGCGGATAGAGAATATCTTTTTGGCAGTGAACTTTGAACATTGTAACTTTGTAAATATTGCTTATGCTCAAACACTAACAGGGCAGTTGTGGCCTACTGGTTAGTAAGTCAGACTTGTAATTACAAGGTTGCTGGTTTGATTCCTGTGTCAGTGGGTAGCAACTTAAATGCCCTTGAGCAAGGCACCAAACCCATGATTGCTCCCTAATCACATTTAGAGTATGGGTTGCCATATCTGACAAAAACATGTCACTTTAACTACCAATAACTTCTGCCACTTCTGACCAAAAGCTCCACTGAAAGTGCATACAGTAAATGTGATCCTATGTTTTCCTTCCAGTAATATAATATAAAAATAACTAATAAACTCATATTAAACTTTATATTAAGCTTTAATGAAGCCTCATATACAGTAAAATAAAAACAAAGTAACAAGTACAGATTTGAAACACAATGAAAGTGAGAAAATAATGACAAAAGTTTCACTTTTTGGGGAACTGTTCCTTTATGGGCATTAGAACAGCAATCCTTAAACATTGTAGCCTGTCCAGACTTGGTCCAGACATCATTAGAATGCATACTTTCCTCTTTCAGCATCCAATCTTCGTGTTTAGAAAACATACATAGAAATATAAAGCAGTTTGCTTTTCATGTTTACCCAGTGACCATCACACATTCACATTTCTGACAGAAAGGACTAAAGAAAAACCACCCAACCAGCAAATGAAAATATGAGAACGTTTCATAAATTATTATATATCAGCAGCCATTCTGACATTCAATTTTCAGGTATGAGACCTTTACTTTTGTTTTTTAAAGAAAAAAATCATTTCAAGGTTTCAATGTAACAACAAGCTAAGTGCATGTTGTCAACTATTAACTTCTTCATGTTATGAGGTTGTCAGGATTCAGTGACAGAAAGGCAAACTTAAAACAACTTTAAGCTGTTTCTCAGAAATATACTAGTAACTATATTAGTTTTTCCCCTATATTTAGAAGTACTGATTGGCCAAACTAAGTATTCCATGCAATTATCTTTTGTTTAGGAGCATTTGTTCTCAATTATAACTTAACACAAAATCAATATAATATCTTAATAAAGCAGAACCTTTCCAGTTCCTTTATATACAGCCCTGGCACAAGTACATTTAGAGTCACATATGGAGCAATATCCAATCATTGCTGTGGAAAATTAAGGACACTGTATTCAGTATTTATTTAATTTGGACCTGAGCACAACTGCCATGTGGCCTCCACTTGTACAGCCAGGTCATATCACTAATGAGTTCTTTCAGGTTAAATCTGTGGAAATGTATTGCATAATCTATAGGAATTCCTAGAAATGAATAGAAATGTATAACACAGAGACAGCACTGCACACCTGTTGGTACTGCACTACATTAAATGTAAGTGAATTATTTATTAACATGAATACCAGATATATAAATCTATATGATATATTTAAGATATAAGAGATCTGTGAAGCACATAAAATCAGTGACTGCAGATATCCACAGAAAACATTGGGCCTTAACACTTGTAAATTTATGCCTATTTATAGGCAGGTCATCAATGTGTGCAAAGAGTCTGGCAGTCTGGCAGAGCACAAACATCACTTAAACATAAACCCATGGACAATGCCTAGACGATGCTATACTCCTAGTAGAGTGGGCCTTAATACTCAGAGGTGAGGCTAGGCCACAGGCCTCATAATCTATGGTAATAGCATCCGTGATCTAAATCCACAGAATTCTGCTGATTTTTCCAAACATTCAGTAGAGAAATAGCAAAGAAAGGCTGCAGATTCTGTCTGGCTGTGTATTAACAATGAATTGTAATGAGTGGATGTCTAATTTTTTTATTTCTGCAAAGGTCCTTTAGGGATTGAAACACAACTAATGTAATAAAATATGGTGGCTCCAGATTTGAAATTTTATGATTTAACCACAAATGTCAACAGCAGTTCCTAGGCCTACGTTGTGCAGCTTTTAAAGTCTATTTCCACTTGATCTAACTTTTAAAATGATTTTTATTGGTGTAACCGAATGTAGTCAGGTTAACTATTCAGGTTAAACCTGTCATGTTATATTATATTTTTTGACAAAATCTGCAGAGGTCTGTGGGCGGAGATTCCGTGTGGGACTAAATGAGACTAAATCTGTTTATTCAATGAATGACATTATCATCTGTTGCGAAATTGTGTATCAGCCTGTCACATGAATGCAGTATATCTTTCTGAATGGAAAAACAGCAATATATGTCAGATTCATTCTAATAAAAAGTTCACTCTTTCACTCTTCAAAACACACAGAGTGTTAGCACCTCATCTTTCCTCCTTGTTTTACCCCCCTCTCCCTCTTCTTTTTTCTGTTTCTTTTTCTTTGCCCTGAGAAGTTATTAATGCTGAGGGTTCATTACAGCTGTTTAAACATGGGGTTAGCAATTGACCCATGGTTTAGGAAAACACAGTGATTTACCCTGCAGTATGTACTAAAATAATCCAAAGGGGAGCGTAATAACATTTGTCATTACTCACAAGATGCCACAGCTCACTAGAGAGGAGAGGAAGGGAAATCAAGAGAGTGTGAGTTGTAGCAACTGTACTGAGGGCTCTGAAGGGTGTGTAGGGCAATAAGAACAAGACCATGGCCCAAATTTACAGGACCAGCATTGGATGTGATGAAACCCAAAAGGATGTTTTTTTAAATTCTGTCACCTTCATCCCTCGAGGAGATCTGAACTTTTCACAGATATCATTGTTGCAAATCACCTTCTTAAAAGCCAAATTCAGAGCCTCCGTCTCTGTCCCCTATTCATCCCTGTTTCATAGCAATTAGCGTAAACTAGCATGAAACTTCACATGCTTCCAATGGGCCAAACAAACCCTCTCTCTGAGGAGGGACACATGGGTATGTGTCACACTTGGAAGCGTCTCTGGCATTACCAATCTCTTCCAGGGAGTGAGAAAGAAATGAAACATGTAAGGGGAGCAAAGGTAGAGACCAGGAGCTAATCTGTCTTGCATTAGCAGTGTGAGGCCGTGTTTATGTTATGTTGTATTTTCCAGGATTTAAGTGAAGAGGTAAAAAAGAAGCAGAATGTCAGTCACATGGTTGTTTCTTTGTTGTTGTTGCTGTTACTGTGCAGTGGTTTTAAGATGGAGATTACACCCTTAGGCCACCACAAAAAGAACTCTTAGAGTGTGAGACACAGGTCCCTTGACGTTAAATTATGCAAGTTGAAAAGATAATTTCAACTGTTTTCTTCCACAAACAAAATGCTCTATGCAGTTCACTAACACAAACAAATGCTATCACCAACTCTGGATGTTTTGAATTACCTAATATTCACTGTAAAAATAAAATGGCTGTCCTGGCTATGCACAGAAAAAATAGTTTTGGACAATAGATTGATGGATCCATGTATTGCTATTACAACACTGTATTTATTGTATTTATGTGATAATAAAAAATATATCTCTAGTCTTGCAACATTTACATTTCACAATAATTTAATAATTTCCACTTCATATTAAGTTTTCACCACATATTAAAAACAAAGTGGTCAATAAAGTGCATGGTGCTTATTCATGCAGGCCATCACTTTCGTTTTGCTAAATCTTAGGTAGCACCTGGACCTTTTGCTTTCCTTTTTGTCTTTTTTTTGTTGTTTTTTCTTTACTTTTCCTCTGACCTTCAAAACTTTAGTTACATCATCTCCGTCTGTCAATTTTAGTTATTCTACCTCATATATGCTCTTGGAGAACAGAAGAAAAATAGAGAGAACTTAAAAAAGAAAAAAAAGGAACATAGAGTATCAACATATAAATTACTTCCATCAGCACCAAATATTTGTAGGTGCTGAGTCTGCATATGTGTAGGATGTTACATAAATATGTTGTCCTTTTCGTTATGATTTCCATGTTTTGTCACCATGTTTTGAATCCGTCACCAAGTAGATGTGAGCAGCACTGTACCATATAACTCCCTCCCTCTGTCCCTGAAAAAGCGGCCCCAGCCATAGCAGACATTTTTGTGGTGAAATCATTAAACCCACGTGCGGAGCTCTCTCTGTGGTCACTGGGGGTCTTGCTCCTCTGCCTTTGGCTGAATAAATCAAAAAGTTTGCTGGGAGACCACACAAGAAGCAGCAGCGGTGGAGGCAGGCAAGCAGACCTAGCGCTGAGCCGAGTAAAGCAAAGCACAGACACACACACAAACCTTTCCAGTCTGTACACCAACCCACCCCACCCTCTGTTGCTTTTTTCAGGACCAAAGTGCAAAACAGCAGAGGAGAGAAGATGAGTGTATAATGTGTGAGAGAGGGAAATGAGAATTTTAAGAAGTTTAATTGACAATCTTATAATAATGAAATTTAAAACAATTTTTAACCAAGAAAAATTCTGGTAAAACTTTTTAATGTACAATTTATTCATGTACAATTTATGTGCATGTTGAATCTTTTTTTTATTGTTGTGGGTTTGTCTTACAAATATATTCAACAGTTAAAGGGTTTCCATATGTTGGCACAATTGTTTTTTTGTCCAGAAACCTAATTACATAGATAATTAGGTGCCTTTCAGATCATGAGGTTCTTTAGTTTTATAGTTTAATAAAAAACATTAAACTTAAATGACCCTAAACTTTTGACCGGTAATTCACTTTAGCATACAAGTAATGAGAAACATGCACAGTTGAAGAACACCACTCTAATTCTGAAACCTTGCTAGTCCATTTGCATCCTTGTTTCATTAGTCTGCTCGCAAAGCTAATGAAACTGTGACCGTCATGCAATGTCTCTGTGAAAAATAGGTAGAGCAAGTGTGAAATAAGTGAGAAGGCAAAAGTAATTCTACCCTAATCTTTAGAGAAGACAATAACAGTTCTTCACCCTAAGGTTCAAACATTTTACAATGACATTTGACCTCACATGGCTGATGTTAGGTGGCTCAAACCCTCCTATCTTATTAGACAGGCAGGCCATGAGCTTTGATTGTGGCAGGAGTGAGGCGATTATTTAGAGGTGGTATCTGTGTCAATAGTGAGAATGGCAGAGGGGGCCCCAATGTGGCCCATGTGAAACAGCTCCTATTTTAAAAAAGTGGAGGCTTTGAAGATCTGGAGGCACTGAATATCTGGAGAGCAAGTTTAGGAAAACTAGCAGGATAAATTAATCCTAAATTTGAGCTAAGCTAAGCCTATTGAGGCTTATTGAGTATTGAGGTAGATCCATTCTACCTCAAAACTTAGCAGGTGCCTTGCACCCTCAAACCCAAGTAGGTACCAAAACACCAAATAGGACAGCCTCTGTTGTCCTGGTGGTCTACACTGGAACAGTGTTGAGACATGGTGAATCCATGTTTGCTATCTGTTGGTGGGAATAATGGGCGGAGTTTGGTGTGTGTTTTGTGAGAGATTTCTATTGCACAGATTGCTCTTTATACCACTGTTTATTATGGTCAGGACGAAGCCATGTCTTGTGCACTGCACAAGAGTGGACATATGTCAACATCTTGCTGGTGGTTCTTTGACTTCCAAACAACAGATAGGGTGCAGTGAACCTGCCATGTAAACTCTGGACAACACATTTAGCAGAACTGTAATTATTTACAAAGGTCAGTGCATGGGAATGTCCCCTTTTTCAGGGTTACTGTTAATAATAAGACTAATTATACTGGTGCAAGCAAAACATACATTTTATAAAGTATAAAACTGGACCATCATGGTGGTATCTGCATGTTTATGTATAAGTGATTATATATCTGTATTTATGTGTTTAGTTGTTTATCCTCATTTCATTATGTGTTTGACCTTTAGTGCTTAAAGAAATGTTCTTACAAAATGTGGTTCATCTTTCCATAGGAAATGTTTGGCATGGTGCATATGTGTGTTTGTTCACGAGAGCTTGTTATTGGGGGGGATATTTGTGAGCACTCCCACAATGCCCCACCTGTGCCTGAGCCATACACCCTCAGACCACCCACTTAGGGGAGAGACAGGGCAGTAGGGAAGGCCTATAACCTCTCTGGGTGGGCAATAAGGCCTGAAACTCAAGTAGAATATTTCACACAACTAAGGGTTGAGATCTAAAGATCTGTATATAGCTGTTAGATTATAAAGGTTTTGACTGTTGGGATGGATTCTATATGCAAAAAATAATAGAGCTAAAACAGTCTTGGTATAAAATAAGTGCAAAATCTAGTTGTTTTCTACTTAACAAAAGTTAATTAATATTAATATTAAATCCATCTGCAATTTGCAAGACACTTTTATCCCAAGTGATTTACAGTACAATGCATTCAACGTATACAATTTATCAGTATTTGTTCCTCTGGGTACCAAACCCATAACCTTTGCCCTGCTAAAGCAATGCTCTGCCATCTCAGGCACAGGAACAAACCAGCTTGAATCGTCTGTACACTGTAAAACAAATCCTAATTTTATGGAAAATAACTTCATTTTTACAGAATTCTTTTGTTATTTTAAAGTATATTCAAAACTCTGTAAAACTACAAAAAATATCTGTAAATTAACAACTTGACTGTAATTATATCATTAATGACAAATTACAGTTATTCTAACTTTTTATACAGTAAATTACCATATTATTTATCCTATTTTTTCTGTTTTCCTAAATTACATACAAAATAATGTAAAATTACAATAATAATGTATAATTAACCATCTAGCTATTATATTAAAGGTTTATGTCCATACTAATCATTTAACATTTTTCCTTGTAATTTTAAAGAAACCTTTTTCATTATAAATAACAAATAAATTGAACATGAAAACGTT
>JBAJNP010004958.1:0-30954 GCA_036877545.1 Yasuhikotakia modesta | reverse complement strand
ACTGAAAACACACATTCACACATTTTTACTCAGTGACTTACAGTGAGTTCACATTTCATCAGTACATCTGTTCCCTGGGAATCAAACCCACAACGTTTTGCGCTGCTACCAGTTGAGCTACAACTCAACAAGTAACACAACTGGTAGCTCAACACTGACTTCTCAATAAACAAACGAAATGAGGTCTTAAAAAATGTGTTATTTAAACAAACAACAGATTTAGGACAAATGATGCGAGTAAATTATGGCAAGAACAAATGACATAACTGTGTGTAAAACAAGCGCTAATTAAACCTAATATAAATATAAATATAAATGTGATGATAAGGATGGAGGGATGAGACTGACGTTAGCATCATGAGCTAAGAGCAGCAACAAAGGACCTAATGTTAGAGTCAAATACATCCCCTGCTTTAAATGAGTGAGAACTCAATGGAAGAGTCACAGGATTCGAAACGTCTGGAGTTGCCTAAAGTCAAATTCCAACCCCCCCCCAACGCAATAACATTCAGCTCTCTGGTTTTTACAAGCTGTACAATACCACATTCATCACCAGAGCCCTGTAACGCTGTTTGGTTCATTAGAGGGCTGAAGAAATGATCTCAGATCTTGAAAACTCAGTGTGGGGTCTTATCGAGGTTTTATTTGTATTAACATTTGAGGCTTCTAGCTGTTGTGCTTTGAGATCTTGGATAGGAGGTTGGCTTGTGTTGTCTAAAAGTTCTCAAACAATGTTATTGCTGTAATGTAACGTTTTTCAAATGTTACATACAGAATATCAAATTATTATTTATACGTTGTTGGTGTAACATTTTAAAGCATTTAACACAACATTCTTATAACCAAAATCATTTTAATACGCTATCTAATAAGCCAGACGTTCTAGCGTTCCCAGAACATTTAGGGTAACATTCACAATGGCCTCTTTAACTGGGACATGCAGAAAGCAGGAATGAGAGACCGGCACCTGTGACACGATCACTCTCTCTGAGAGCCGTCAGACTCCCGGCTAATGACGCAGAGAAACTGTGGAAATTAAAGGCCAAAGCAGGGACGTTTTGACAGGACCATCAGCCAAACATGTAATTAGGTCATTAATGTTGCGTCACGCGGTCGCACGCATACATAAACACGCACCCACATGCGTCTACGCTGACCTAGTACATCAATCTTTATGGCAGCCAATCAGACGAAGCAGATCTTTGACCTCGTACGACGTGACCTTGTGAGTTAGTGCACCGGTGACTGAAGGTCTTGTGGCTTCTATGGTCATGAGAACGCTGCATTTCATTTGTTTGTTCAACGTTCGTTAGCCAACGTACGGGTCACACGCTGTCCCATAATGCATCGCGATAAACTGGGACAAACATCACAAATATATTTATCATCTCATTTGTCTTGGCTGAATTTTTTACAGTGTCCTGTTTATTAACAGTTGTGGGTGCCGTGTTTTTTTCACAGCCCTAATTAGTGTCCATCCTTGCTCACTCATTTTCATTCCCTTACTTTCACTTCCTTTGTTTTCTATTCTGTCATTTATTTTTGGGTTTACTTTGAAGGAATCTCACCAGATTGGTCAGTTGAGACAGATCGCCCTTGTGCGCGTCTCTCTTCTCGATGTGATGTTCCTGCGGGGCGTCTCGTATGGGAGGCTGCTCGGTCGAGGACTGCTGCAGCTGGAGAGAAGAAACACAGAACATTGAGTGGAAAACGAACCACCCTTTTTGGACCGTGACCTCACAGTTACTGACGCCCTCTGACTCAACGTGAGCTCGGTGGGAGCGCTGCGTCGCTCGGGGAGTTTCGTAACATATGAATTTTGCTCAAGTTCTGCGAAAACCAAGAAACACCCTTAACAGCACAACAAACACGACAAACAAACACTTCAGGGAGGAATCCTGCCAATTTCCAGATGCTACATCAGTTTTGTGTTACTACATCAGTTCTTAACAGCAGTGAAAAACCACTAAAACAGCCATTTCATTGTTTTGAAGACATTTCACTGTCTAAAAGCAGACAGTTGCATTTGAAACACAAAGACCAAAATGTGGATATTTACTGATGTTTGCCTTTCAACCAATCAGGTGACACACTTATTTACCAACGACTGCCTTTCAACCAATCAGGTGACACACTTATTTACCAACGACTGCCTTTCAACCAATCAGGTGACACACTTATTTACCAACGACTGCCTTTCAACCAATCAGGATTGTTCTCTCCTCTAGAGGGAGGCAGAGAGAAACGTCTCATCCCTCAGAAGGGCTTTGACTGACTGATGGCTGTTTATACAGACACAGAATGATGGACAGCAGACTGAGATGAGAGAAAAGGGGGAGGATCAAAGAGCTGTTGGGTGGGGCTGCAGTGTGGTGGGCGTGTCTATCACACACATGTGTTTGGTACGTGTGTGTGTGTGTTCAAGTCTGTAAGAAACACACTGTGTGTGATTGACAGCACCCGTCCCATTGGTTTATACTGAAGTAGTCATTAACAGGCCCCGCCCATTTATGAGCCTCTGATGTGTGTTGATGTGTGTGTGTGTGTCTGTCTGTCTGTGTATGTGTGTGTTACTAATATATTTTGCATAAAGAAAAGAAACTACATTTGAGTCCATCATAAAATAAAAAATTCATGACAAACATTACAGTCATGTGAATTTTGAGCAAAATATGTAAAACCTTCATATCATATTTTACTAAATCATATTCTGGGGTAAAACAACGACTCTGTCTGGGTTTGTGAGTTTAAAGCAAAATTCAGTCAGCAAGATCAAAGCCAAGCACATAATCACAGAACTGAACCCAGTCTTAATTAAAGCTGACCCACGGTTAAACCCAAACCTCTTACCTTCAGGTTTAAGGGGTTGACTGTGTTGTGGGTGGTGCAGTTAACGGGACCCTCAGCCGTGACCTCCAGCGGGTAAATGAACATGTTACTTTGAAGCCTCATCGGGCATTTCAGCTGCAGAACAGTGTGACTGATGCGACTCGGTCCGTTGTTCACCAGCTGAGAGAGAGAGAGAGAGAGAGAGACAAAGAGAGAGAGCTCAAATCAGTGTGATATCATCACGAACTCTTTGAACCATGTGCCCTAACTTCAAAGTTGTTAGTTTGTTATTTTAAAGATTATGATCGCAGACCATCGCAACCACAGAATTAAGTCTCGCTCCTAAATGAACTCCACAGGTGTCCTTGTTCTCCGGTCGCCAGTGTTGTAAAAAAAACAACTTTTAATAGCTACATTTTAACTACATTTAGCCTCGTGATGGGTTTAAAAATAGCCTGAGTTTACAGTAACTCCACTTTCCACCGCACTGCGGTGTAGCATGACCCTTCATTATTTTTGTAAGTAGCCTTTGTTGTATCGATCTAATTTTTAAACAGCCAGACCATAATCTAACTATAAATTATGAGTCACTGCAATTTCAACACAGTTTCTTCATCACAACCAGTCACCAAAAAGTGATGACTCCGTATCTTCAGCTATTTCGGGACGGTACTGCTAAAGATATTTGGGTCTCCATGACAACCATTTCTTGTTTCCATGACTCAGACCTGGAAGAGGGGAACGGTTCTGTGAGGATTAATCCAGAGTTCCACTCGGAAGAGTTCTCTACCTCATAAGTGTGCTGGACAGGTGGTCCAACATCCTGTTCCACTGTCACGTGTTTGGCCACCTTCCAGTTCGGAGGCGGGAAAAAGACCTTATCTGGACGGGAGACTCTGTAGCGAAAATAATGCGAGATGGTAAAGCGAGAATGTATGGGAACAGAGAGAGAGAGAGCTTCCCAAAGAGATGGTCTTGCGAGGTGTTTAAGGAAATAAATGGGTTCTGCATGTGAACTCACCCTTGTAGAATAACATCTGACTGGACCACCACCTCCAAAGTGTACGGGACCACCTCGCTCTGGGAGTTATTCTCATTCTTACTGCAGATGGAGAGAAAACAGTTAAGGTTAAGTCTGAGGGTCCGTACTCCTGACTTGACCATATATTAGCGATTATCTGTGAATTTGTATCGCCAGTGTTTTCAAAACGTTCCCTGTTAGCTGGGTAACATAATACAAATCACTCATACCTACGAATCTGCAGATCAAACTGGACAAACTTTTGCGTGTCCTTCAGACGAGGCAGCGTGAACCGCAAACCAGCCCATAACTGGAAATAAAACAATTTTAATCCTATTATTTTATTCATTTCAAAAACATCAAGTACCATAAACTTAGAAATTACCCACAATGCATCACCATAGCAATAAAACGATGTTGTAACAATTTCCTCCTGTATACAAGCGTCCCTCATTTACCCACAATCCATGTGGGAGAGTTTGTGTTGTGTTTCTGAATTTCTCAGTATATAACATACCATTACATAGCCTCACTCAGAACTCTTTAGTGATCCTTAATAATGAAACTGCTTCATAAAACTAATGAGACCGACTCGCATTAAAACATGTCTGGGAACAGTCAACCAATTCACTGCTGCTCACCACAGACACGTTAAAAGGAGCACAAATCGCACACAGTGGCATTTTGGAGAGGGGAACTCCACTAAAATTACTGTCACTTCCTGAGTCACAGATAAGACCTTCCTGTCAGAACATGATCCAGAACAGTACCAGCCAAACCCCCTAAACGGCACCGACTGACTCACAGGATACATAATTAGGCCTGTGCTGATCTGAGAACAGCTGTTAGTCATTTCTAAGAAGTGATTACGCTGGACCAAAGCTGATCGTAGATTAGCACAACGGGAAAACCTAGAGTTTCAATATAACTGTAAAAATGATGAGTAAATACTAAATGACAACATTTTTATTTTTGTGTCTTTAAAATGATGAGTGACGTTCTTACATTGGTTCCTGATTTCATAGGGTTCCCCAGGTCACAGCTGAGGTACCGGGTCTGATTTTCCGTCTCATAACTGCAGGTCAGCTGGGTCAAGCTCTGTCCAAACAGAACCATCAGTAAACCAACAGTAAAACAACGTTCTTGTTTCTCCAGAGTACAAGATTTCTCAACACGTTTGTGTGTTAATGAGAAACATGTCTTGAGTGTTAAGTACATGAGCAGGTGTTTTTCTCAGCTGATATGTTAAACACATGTAAGCGTTCTGGGCGCTCGACACTGCTCTGGGCGTCTAGCACACGTCTGTTTAACGGGCGGCACCTGCGGGGTGGGTCGTCGAATCTCACCTCATTGTTGCGCCCGATTCCACTGTAGTCGGCCTCGGGTGGCAGAACCACATAAAGCTCTGCTTCATAAGCGCCGCCTCCGTCGTTCCTTGCGTTAAAAGTGAGCGTGAGCGAATTGTCATCCCCCATGTACACTTCCTTCCTGTCCCTGCCAAACACAAACCAAACAAACTGTGAAACTCTCACATTGGCTGCTAGTTTATTTTCTGCACCATCTGATATGAACAAACGCCTGAAGTATGAGTGATATTAACAGTGCGTTTCAGCAAGAACCACAGAATAACCAATAAAAAATGTGTTGTGCTGTACAGTATCTTACAGGACATACAGGCTAAAAATGTACCCAGAATGCATCAGCAGAACCAGATTCCAACAGGAAGTCCTACACACTCATTTCCTGTTGAAAATGGATTGATTTCCATTGTAGCTACAAAGTTCAACATGCAGTGATGAATCTCCCAATGCACACAGTTCCCCTTTTCTATTCCTGCACTCTTCTTTTCCTTCAACACATCAGACACAATGAGAAATTCCTTGCGAGGGCCACACAGACGCTTCCAATTACTGCCTGGCCCCGTAAAGCTACGCTGGAAAAGCCGCAAGGCTTGAATTCAAACACTGGCACCTGATTGGTGGGGACTCAAAACTATGCAGATTCTATTGGTCGATGTACTTTGATAACAAACGTCTCCACCGAGGTCAGGATTTGCCTTCGATGGCCAACTAAAATATCAAATTCACAATGTCGTCATATTGTTGTACTGCTGACTCACAGAGACTTTTGTGAACGTTTATAATCATGTGGAATTTAGTTTGGCATGAAGACAGTTTGCTGCATTGGAATGAATGAAGTAAAATCTGGACCGTTGGATGAGAAGGCTGTTGTAGGTCACACGTTTTGGCAGACACCAACTGTGGAGCTAGAGAACAGCCAGCGCAGGTTTTAAGGTGTCTCCAGAAAGCTGTCTAGATGCATTTTCTTCTTTTCTCCTGAAGAATTAGCCCTCAAGTGCATTTCCAGGACGCATTATTCCCTTTACTTGATGAATGTCAAGATAATCTAAATCACTCGAGAAAATTAATGTTTCCCCAATGTTTTCTAAAAATCTGATCTAAGATAAACATTACAAATTTGTAAGCTTTCGGTAAGATGCATTTTATGGGTTGTAGAACAGCAACAATTGCAAACAAAGCAGAGCTGTGGGAGAGCAGAAATATTCACAGACAACGCAGGGCAGCGCAATACAACTGCAGGGAAAATGGGGCACAGAGATTTCTGAGACCCCAAAGTTTCCAAACATATTTCTTTCATCTATGCATCCGTTTTGTTTTTCAAAAGCCAAATACACCACCTGTTGCATATCTCTGCTTCCTGTTTTTGCTCCTGAAGCCTAAACTTCACTAATCTTACCTGGAAACTTGTGCTGAGGTTTCCAAGTTTTGACTCTTTGAAAACAAATTTATCTAAACAGCAGTTAAAGCAGCTATTTTTAAATCTCTCTGTTATTCCTATGGGAGCTTTACAAATTTTGACTGCAAACTTTGCAACAAGTTAACCACATCCCCGAGCCCTTTATTTTTTGCTGTAGCGTTCCTCTCCAATCTTACCCGTGCACTGAGAGTTTCAGGTCAGGAACACAGATGTTGTCCTCTCCACAGTCCAGTAAAATCTGGGCCTAGAATAAACGCGAGACAGAGAAAAGTCACCAAGGTAAGTTCTCGACGGGTTACACACACAAAGAAAAGACACGGCTTCCAAACACAACAGATTCTGACATGAACTTACTGAGACCGTGAAAGACTTTTGAAAGAATTGTTGGCGATTCTTTTGTTTGAGTGTAAATCAGGTATTAAAAGATGAGGGAGACAGAATGATGTTTACACCTGGTGTTGACATGCGATCATCATCTACATACCTCACCTGTTACATCATACCGTCACTGCTGAAGTGTAAACAGTATTTTAGTATTTTACCTGAACTTTATCAACAGGTAAATGTTGATACCAGGTGTAAATACAGCTTGTGACACAGAGCGTTCTCACCTACAGATGTCAGATAAAAGATTTAGGTTGTACAAATATTTCCCTAATGTTTCCCTTAGGAAAAAAAAAACATTACACATGTTATTTTTAATATTCCAGGAGCATTTAAAACGTCTTCTGTAGATGTTGTATTAATGTTATTCTTACGTAACTCACACTCTTTTGACAGCATTTAAAATTCTGTAATGCGCTTAAAACGTTCCACTACAAAAATTGAAGAATAGCTTTAGAGATGTAAAAACCTTTTGAGAATCTTAGCCAACGTTCTGTGAACGCTCACGGTTAGCTGGTTTGTCGCACTTGAAACGAGCTTCACAAAATCCACACACACACTTCTCATAAACATTAACCTCATCCAATATCTCCAGGCATTCCTTCAAACGCCACACTAAACGAATCCAAAAATTCGTACAAACAACTACAGCTTCTATCAAATTTCTAAGCAGAGCATTTGTAAGACATGCAGTGTTTGTAAACAACAAGCCTCAATGGCCTGGTGTATTATAAACAGCCCGTTCAGGAGGGTCAAGTGTTAGCATGCGGCGCTATCGTACGTAACGTACATTAGCATGCATAACAATGTGTCGTCTGCAGTAGCTCTGCCATAAACATCATTGCTTAGATCAGTAAACATCACTTTAGCAAAGCAAACATGACATTTTGGATTGGTAAACATCGCTAAATGTATTTTGGGGTGGTGAACAGATGTTCCCGGGCTCTACAAACATATAGCGCTACTTTCCCCCCATTTCGACCGATCCCATAAAGCGGTTCTATCTGCCACCAACACCCACATCAAAAGTCGCGACCCCTAAACCACAGGCTAGCTGCACGCGACACCACCCAACTCAACACACTAAGACGCCGCAATAAAAAGCGAGAGGAGGGAATCGAACGCTGAACAACTCCAGCTGCACGTATGGAAACGTACAGAAAGAGAAAGTCGTGTCGCGGCTAATTATTTCCTCCTGATCCCATGTTTCCAACATGTGACGATGAGGATAAGAAATAGACCGAGGAGATTAGAAAGGGAAAAGTGGTTTCCCTGTAATCAGCCAGTTTTAAGCTCTAATTACAACCGAGGAGGGCGGCTGCCGTCCACAGCTCCCTGCAGGCCTGTATCAAACCTCTCTGAAACTCCTGAAGAGAGCCGAGTTCACTGTAGCTCCAGAAGATAAAGAAAAGCTGATTCACACACAAAACTATCACAGTTTACAGAAGCATAACGGGCTGAAACCAGGGCCAGGGGTAAAATGCCAAACTTCTTTTCTGGAACTCACAACATTAACCAACATGGGTTCCAATACATTCTGATCTATAAGGAAGATAAATGCCTTTACTTGACAGGAGAACCCAACAGTGACATTCGGTGAGATCACATGGAAGCATGTTTACTGCGCAAATAAAACTCAGATGTCCATTCAAGCTTTGCTAAACCTTAAAAACACACACGTCCTCAGCTCATGTTTCTAACATTAGCCACAGCACAGCTGTTTTAACTGTACTAATGATAAAATCCAGCTAACAGTCTGAGTTTGTAAGAACCTATCTTTAACGTTTCCATTAAGTAACAAAAGCCGCTTCTACTGCTTGGTTATAAGAAGGTTTCCACGTTCCCCGTCAGCTGGTTCTGTGCCTGTTATAAGCCCCTATAAACACAATCTACAATCTCTTACATCTTATGCAAATACAGACCACAAATAAATTACAGATCAGCTTTGATACAAATGAGAGAGTTTTTTGGTCTGAGGAGGAGAACGTTTGCATCTGCTGAGCTTCTAAGACCATGAGAAGTTTCTGCCCATGTGTTCAGCAGAATCTCCACAACTGCCAAGAGAAACCTGCCAACAAAGAGCTAAATCTATAGGGACAGCATATGGCCAATGAAGACCCCGCCTGGAAAAAATCTATTAACCCTGTACAGACGCAAACATCTCTGAAAGCCCTCTGTCCTCCACGCTGGAGTTTCCACCAGGCCCAGCGCTACTCCTGCTGGGACAGTGAAAAGTTCTCGCAGCCGTCATGCTTCACATCTCCTCCTCCTCTCAAATTGTTTTCCAGATTATTACAAAAATTTCCCAGATGATTGTTTTAAAAATGTGGAGAGGGGCGAGTCTTCGCTCATCAAGAAGCGAGAAGATGTAGGTCTGGGTATAAATCAATGGCATACGGACAGAGTCTGTTCGTTGCAAAGCATTGTGGGATATCTGTGACAGCGGATTAGGTGTACGTACTTTTTGCTCGATGAGTTCTGCCGTCTGGTAGTTCAGGATGGGCCGCAGACCGTGCGCATCCGACGCAGCCTGTGGATTCAGGCTGAAGTTGAGAGCGACGAAGATGGGAGACAGTTTATCCCTGAATTCTTTCTCATCCTACATTCCAAAAAAAGAGGAAAACAGAACGGGAGTTTGTGAGAAAGGTTTTTAAGCCCACGCTGCATATTTGGCCATTAATCGCAACTTAAGCTGCTGCATATCTTGCACTTATCCTACTTATCTTCAACACTTATTTTGTACAACGTATCAGAAAAATCATTTGATGGTGCAGTGCGTCATTTTTTCCCAATTAAAAAGTTGATCATTTTAAGAAATAGTACTTTTTTATTGAAAGATCTCAAGAAGATTTCAAGAATCTCAAGAACCTAAAATGACTTCAGTTTAAGTTATGATTCTTTATCTTAAAAAAACCCCATTAAAATTGACTTTGAAATGTTCTGTTTTTCTGTCAGAGAGCTTTTGGAGATGGAGGAGCTGTAATCTAGAGTCTAACTCACCCGCAGGTAGATCTTGGTTTCACTGCAGACTCTGGCTCCGTTGGACACACTTAACGTTCTCTGTAGACTCGGCAGCTGTGTGTCGAGAAACAGGGCTCTCCGTACGGCCCCTTTCTGCTGCTGTTTCAGACGATCCAGCTGAACATCAACGTTAAACTCTATAAAACACAAAGAATCAAATACACACTTTGTGCTTTTATATTGCCTTGCAAACACTGACACAAAAACCTCAAATCCTATTGGTCAACCTTTTCCCCCCAGCAAAAGTGGCACATTATCAAAACATTTTACCACCAGGTGACCCAACGCCTGAAGAAAACGTCTATATAAACAGCTATAACCCTTTGGATCAAAAGCTGTGAAGGCATGAAGGAATTTAACCAAATTGGCTCTCCTCATGGACGTGTGCTGGGCACCTGTGCGGTTACGCGAGCAAGCGCTGAGGGTGTTACTCCTCACACATAATCCAGGCCTTTAACAGACGGGCATATGGCCGTGTCATTACTTCAGGGATAAATAAAGGGAAGAACTACATTGTAAAGGTCATGTTTAAACAAAGAAAGCCTTATGGGTGGGAAAAGAGACAACAGATGTAAGATGTAGTCAGAGATTGATAGATAAATACAGTAAATATATTCATAGACTTATGAGGTAAAAGATTTCTCTTCCTGAAAATTACTTATAGAAAAATATGCTGTCTGCTCTTATAAAATGCAGCTTTTTTCAGTGTATGTTTAACTGTTTAGGACAGCAGTAACATTCATGTCCACAGTCCAAACCCTGTGTGATGAAACATGATTAATAACAAAAGTGTTGCATGCCTGAAAGCACCACTATTCAGCCTTCATGAAGGGGCTGTTATAGGTGGCTAAACAGGAGCAGATGTGTCCTGCTGGCTTACCCAGATGATCTGGTAGATGCTTCCCATTGGCTGAGAGACAGAAGCTCAAGTTTACACTGTAAGAGGCAGAAAAGACAAACAGTGAGAGATGAACAGAGTTTATTTAAATGAGTTAGATGCTATAGCTGTGTGTCTACAGAATGAAAGAATGAATGAAAGAAAAAAAGAAGAGAGAGAGAAAGAGAGAGAGAGAAAAAGAGGAAAGTTTCTCCTGGCCTGTGCAATAAAGACAGCATGCTCACATGTGTTTCTAAGCCTCAGTATACTTTTCATTCTTTCTGTGTGTAAGTGTACATGTGTGTGTTAGCCGACACTGCTGTGTGTGTGTGTTAGCTGACACTGCTGTGTGTGTGTGTGTGTGTCCTGATGTTTCCCAGCTGTGTTCCACCACTAAACAATATCTCATTGAAAGCCACTGCTTCACTGCTCTCTTTCTCTTTCTCTCTCTCTCTCTCTCTCTCTCTCTCTCTCTCTGTGTGTGTGTCTAGGCAACGAGTTGTAATCAGGAAATGTGTATACAAATGTTCTCTGTATAAAGCAGAACAGGCTGTTTCACGTCACATGGGGAACAGCCCAGCAGAGTTTCCGTCCGTCTGCAGATGTGAAGGGTACTTTAAAACCACGCGTCACAGAGGAAAGCCACCTTCTTGCTCACGCTCAACCGGCGACGTGCGTCCAAACCATTTTAATCAGCTTCAGTTTAAATGCACCCCTACCTCACGCCCGGTCTGCCACACAAAGCCCCACTGTATGTAATGGAGTAACTACAGCTTTCTGGTTTCTAAATCCTTCTCACGTTGTTCCTGATAAGAGCCCTTCATGTCATAACATCAGTGTGACAAAGTAAAAGGGTCCCTCAAAGGTTCCCAGAGGTTCCAAGAAATGTTAACACACGCAAAACCTTTCTGTTGCACATAAGGTTCTTAGCAGTGGAAAAGGGTTCCTCAGAAAAGGTTAAAAGATGTTTTTTCTTTGAAGAACTTTTAAATAAGAGTATGATTTTGCACCCTTATTTCTTTAAGTTCAACAGATTACAAGAGTTTAAAGAGATGGTAAACATACCAGGAGACGTGCAGCGTCTCGGTCCCGTGGTTAATGGTGCAAAGTTTCTCCTCTGGGTTAATAATAGCGGGATAGACATTCAGCGTGGCACTCGTGTTTACAATAGGACGAGATCTGGAAGGTCAAAAAAGGACATAACGTTCAAAAGTGTTAACATTTGGACAGTTTCTGTGCAGGTAAACACACTGAATCTGTCTGATCGCTTGAAGAGAACGTCTCACCTGTAGAGAATGGCAACATCTGCACCAAACGCACCAACGATAAGATCTGCAGCGAGAAAGATGGATAAAGGAACTTAGTTCTAAACTAAACTAGTCTGATTTAACAAGCTCTGGTTGAAGAGATTTACACAAAGAGGTTATTCTCACCCGGGTAGCCATTATAATCCAGGTCTTCACCTCCACGAAGGGCATAACCAAAACTTGCCGGAAGATTTGAGGATATAGACGAAGCCCATTGGCCAGCGATCACCTGAGAGGGCTTTTCTCGCAGTCCTCCAGCGAATCCATTATAGATGAGCACCAGTCCTTGTTTGTTTGCCCCACCAAATGGAGAACTGATGGCTACATCTGCAACGTGAAGTTTACATAACCGTGAACAAATGTATGGATGGTCAAGTACAGAAATCTCATATCCAGTGAGTAAATGCTCTAACCGTTGAAGCCATCTTGGTTGAGGTCCCCAAGAGGAGCAATGGAGCTGCCGAACCGGCCGAAGGTGTGTGTGCCGGTGAGGTGAGGTAGCTGAGGTGTGAGATCCAGAGGTCCATTCTTCAGGTACACGTAAACCCGACCCAACTCTTCCAACCGCCCGTCAGAATCTCGAACCATGAACATGGGAGCTCCAACCAGCAGGTCTGTCATCCTGGAGGTCCACAAATGAACACATCAAGCCAATGTTCAGTGAAATTACCTCATGTGATGTTTACGGAGATCCAAACACGTTCAGGGTCACTCACCCATCGTTGTTGATGTCAGAAGCTGCCACCGCATAGCCAAAGTATGAACCCATCTGGAAAACGTCAATAAAACATCTTTTAAACATCTCTACAACATCTCGTCGATTTTTATTACTGATCTAAATGTTCCTCAAGAATCTTCTGATCTTCAAATAGCTTGTTGTTCTACAAGGAGGTTGTTCTAAAGACGCTACTGTTCTGTTACTCAGAAACATCAAGTAAATAAGTTTGCTTATACAAAAATGACATTTATTCCAATTGGTTAGGACTTAGAAAGGGATCTGCTCTCCAGCCCACTGAGGTGGGCACACAAACGCTTTTTGATTGCATTTACTCAGCTGAGGCAATCAGAGCAGTTTATGACCTCCAACAATTTCCATTTGCAAAACCATAGCCTCATTTAAGCAAAATTGCTTGCAAGCGCTTGCTCCAAATAATCATTTTTTACTGCTAACCACAGAGCACTCCAGCCTGGTTTAAAGAGATTGTAAAGGAAATTATTTTGCTTATGTCATCACTGCATAACTGAATTAAACTTTCAGGAATATTACAGTGAGACGTGCACACAGCAAAAAGAATTACATAACTTTCATTTATACAGCTACAGTTTTTCTTGCTATTCTTACAGTTTTTCTTGCTAAAAATTGTGATATCTTCTTTCTTTTTTCTTTTTGTTCACAATTGTATTTGTAAGGTCTAGAACAGTCTGAACGTGGCACCTAGTTTTTTTTTACATAATGCCAATAAATGGGGTGTATGTGGCCACATGGTTTATGGATTTGGCCTCCTGGTTTGAACTTACCTGCTCACCGGTGAAGTTCTTCAGCATGTCCAGAGAACCATTAAGGATGGAAACCTAAGAATACAAGACAACAAGACATTCACCACATACCATCCAGACAATCTGTGTTTAAAGGATTACACACACACAACAGAAGCTAGATTCAATTACGGTCTTCACACACTGAAAGACGGATTCAAGTTGCGTTTAGAGAGATTAGTTGTTGGTTTCTTCTCACCTGCCCGTGTAGTTTCATTCCTCTGGGAACTCCAGTCACATAGTCTGAGGGACAGAAAGCAGACACAGGAAAAGAGCGGGATTTAGTAGTGGAAACATGGAAATGTGTGGGTTCCTCAGGAACTCCAGAATCCTGGCTATCAGGCCTGAAATGCTCGGGAATCTATTTTTAAATTTGTTTAAGTGAAACTGAATCACTGGAAAAATAGAATAATGTTATGATTTCTTTGAAAGATATTGAGTTTAACATCTGTTTATTGCTGTTCACACATCAAATGATGTCAATCATTATCTTTGCCACCACACAATCGACAGTTACTCTTGTTGTGTTGCTTAAATATATATAATTAACATTATAATCACTACAATTTAATAAAACTGTTTTAAAACTGCAAACTGTACTTTTTTAAAACTAGTTTAAAGTGCTAGCATGCTTATAATAACTGTTTATAATTAGAGCTGTTGGTGTTATTTCCCAGGAAATGTCTGTTTGGCTTAATTTCTGTATGTTGTCAAGTCAAATATGTATGTCAAGTAACCTGCAATACTAGGTTTCAAAACCGAAAGCTTTAATCTAACACTCCTATATAAAGGTTTATTATTTTGGTAACAAAACATTTACCCTCTTCATCGCCACCACTGAAATTCCCCACAGCCACAGAGTAACCTGTGAAACGAAACAAACCAAAACACAGATAAAAGCAAACTCAGATAATAAATGTAAACCACCTTGTTTTCCAACCTTTAAACTGCTTGGTAAGAAGGAGGGTTGAATCATACCCATGTAGCTGTCATCAAAGGTGATCTCTTTCTTCTGCTTGGTCTGCATCAGCCCATCCACTGACGTCAGGAAGTAACCTGGGTAATAAGCCTGAACGATTTTTTGTTTGAGTGCTGTGATCATCTGACCTGGAGATGGTGCAGAGAAGATATCAACCACGAGCTATCAGACAATGTAAAGCATTAATGTAAAAATCCAAAGTTGGAGGACCTATGAGGATCTACAGATGTTAGCAAACAGAAGTTTCATCCAGCTAATCTAAAGACATTTGTTCCGTGTTTATATTTTGAATGTCAAACCTTGCCAGAAGTAACTGCCAGGTGCACCAAGCACCACCTTTCCTTCCTGTAACATAGCAACAGTATCTAGGTGAGAACAAAGAATGCAATAGCATTTCTTGAGTTGTGTTTTAATAAAATCTCTTTAAAGAGCTATGAGAGTTTCTTACCCTAGTGAAATCAGCACTGAATCCACCCTGACAATAGCCTTGACCTTGTCTTCCATGGAGTTCTGCAAGAAATTGTGATGTTGAAAGATCGAACATTGTTTGATGTTGAAAGAATTATTTAAATTGGACACCGTCCAACAACTCATCAAGGACTGAGAGATTGTAGGAAGCCCACCTGTGCGACATGGAGCGTATTCCACAAACTTGGTGAAATTTTTGACAGACAGATAACATGAACCAGTGGCATCTGCATGAGGCATGTTCTCCTTGGTTCTCCAGGAGTACAGAGGAGCACAAGCCTAGAGGAAGCATAACACAAGGTTAAAGGTCACCACCATCACAGAAGATCCATGTGGATCTTGGAGAAACATTACTGATGTATGCAACTCCTAGAGATCTTAGAAACACAGCAGAGCAGATTGTTCTGATTAAGACTTTTAAAGATTTTGAACATGAACTGAATTCTGAAAACGTCATGTTTCAGTTCTGTTGCTTCATAGCAACATATGTGCCTCAATTCAGACTATTACACAGAACATTTGCCCCTTTACATCAGCAGAACATCAGGAGAACATCTTACCAGAACGCTGTCCTCATGAACTCGTACTGTTGCTCCAAACCATTGATGGGACTTGAATTCTCCTTGATGTTGTTTCAAATTCACAGTCACGTTTAGATCTCCTACAGCCAGAAAAACAGGAAAAAACAAACATTAAACATTTCTACTGCTCTAATAAACCTCTTATTGTTCATGTGCTTCATGTGAAAGAAAAAATGAACAGACTGCACCATTAGTTCTTCGAGCTCAGGTGACCCATAAGGTTAAAGGCCATCTCACAGAGTGTCTGCACAAGAGGATGAAATGACAGATGGCCACATATGGGCTGAAACATGATTCATAATCAAAACAAAGGTGATGTGTCCAGAGAAACGAGAGAGGTGGAGACTCAACAACAAGACCATCAAAGCTCAGATTTAACTGCTAAATGATTGTTCAACAGGCCAGATGTATCCCCTCCATAACTTTCAAACTCTTCTTTAAAAGCTTTCAAAATGATCTGTTGACCGTCAAACTGACCACAGAAAGTTTTTCACATCCACCATCATTTCAAGCCTGATGGTGAAGGGTGTGGAGAAACATCTACTGCATCTTCTCTCAGCTGGCTCACGGGGTCTTATTCAGAGTCAAAAAACAGAAGCCTCACCCAAACCAAAAATAACGAAAATCTGTCAGAAATCATCCAGACTTTATTTCACCCAGCAAAAGGAAAAGACATTAAGGAATATAAATTTTAAAACCCTTGAAATGATCGTGTCATTGTTGAGATGACAGTGACATCTATTCCATAACAATAAAGTTCATTACCCCCCCTTCTTCTTACTGTTAGCAGCCTATTGCAACGCTAACAATATTATCATTGGTTTATTAGTGTCCAAACCAGATACGAGATTTCAAAGTTATCTGTCTGAATACATTGAAATCACAGCCAATCAAAATGAATGATGTTTAACATTCAACTACAGTAAAACATGCAGGTTTCTTGTTCTTTCTTTAGATTTGGGGGGTGACATTTCTTGAGGTAAATGAATCTCATTCCTCACCTGTCAGTCATTTATTACGGCATTGAAGGGGGCATAGCCTCTGTGTGAAATGGCACCAGGAAACTCATCCAAGTGAAACAGGAGCATAAGCTATTTGTCAAATAAATCGCTTTCTCTTGTTCAGTTCATGGCTCCCTTCACCTTCCTCTTCCCTTTTCTGAACCCTGTCGTCTCTCGAGGAAATCCCATTATTTTCATCTTCCTTGTCCCAGTTACTATCTCCACTCATTATTTTACATCATCAATGGTTGTTTTATTATCTCCTGCTACTCGTCAGCTCAGCAAGACTCATGCTATTGCTTCCTAACATGCAGACACACACACACCTCCCTTTTTTAAAGGCTTTTAAAGCTGCTCAAACAATGAATTAGAGATGCCTGCACTGTGATTTACAGCCATTTTAATCTAAAGCCATTTAGAAATTCCCTCTGAGTGCTCGCAGTCCCTGGAGTCAAGCCAAGAAGATCTCTCTCAGGGGACGGTGGAGGTGAGGAGGTCTCACACACACAGACATACACACACACACACACACATCACTCTCTTTCTGCAGTGAATGAGATACCCCATTAGCGGAGCATCAGACCTGTGTGAATAAGGGCGAGTTAGGGAGGGACGGAGACGAGGAAACGAGAGAAGACAGGAGTCAGCACCCCCGCCGTCTGTTTCTCTTCCTCATGCTTCTGTTATTTACTTATCAGAGAGGAAAAGGAAATAGGTGAGATCTTACGACATGATTAGCTATGACTGCAGGACAGCAGGCTGGAGGAAGAACCGTGTGACCCTCTCATGACCCTCTCAGAAGATGTTGGTGCATCAGAGGCCGCAGTGAGGTCATAACGCCAAACATCCACTGACAGAAAACATCTTATTTTCTTCTTACAGAAACTGATGTGAACAATAATCACAACCTTTCTGATCAGAAGTTGCTGTTACTATGGGAACAGAAACAGCACTAAGCATCAGACTACATTTACGTTCACAGGCTCCTGATTGCTGAGAAAATCTGGCTTCTGGAATCTGTCAGATTGTATTGACGTCTAATTTAATGTTCGTCTGATAAACATCGACCTCTGAGACTAAACCAACCACTGCCATATCTCACACGTCACAGGTTATTAGCTCAATTCAATTACCATCTACCGCTTGACTATTGAGTTAAACCAAAATAAAATTACGTTTTAATAACATTAAAATGTAACAGAAGAGCCTGTCTGTTCTATCTTTCAGTCATAAACACACAGTGCGTTTTCTAAAACCACAGAAAAAAAACAGTTTTGATCAAAATCCGCTAGCTGTTAATCCGCTAGCTGTTGCCCTCCATAGCTTTTCATACACACAGCTGCGCGGCACACGTTTCAAAATAAAAGATAAAGCAAAGCAACACAGGCCTGTAAAAAGTTTTGCAACATATCTGCAGGAATATTTCTGTGTGTGACAGTAAATCACTGTCTGGACTTTTTAGGAAGGAAGCCAAAAGTCTTTCGGAGCGAAGGGGAACATTTCACTGTCCCCCTGACATGTGTTCTACATACTCAACAACTTGGACCAGCTCTTAGCATTCAATGTGCTTCAAGAAAACAGACTTTGAATGAATACACACTTGATACAGTGCATGTTGTGGTTCCCACTTGTTGTTCCAGGTCACTGTAGGGCCTGGAAACTTGAATCCTCGCTTTTTAAATATTTAGTTTTTTTGTCTAGGCCACAAAGTGATCGAGAGCCAACAATGATTAACATGCTGGAAGTAACAGAACAACCACAGAAGCAGACAAAACGTTACATCAACCATATTAAACATACTTCCCCATTACCTAAAATGTTTGCTTTTTGCTCCAAACCCTTTCAAAGAGGCGCTAGTTCTACTGTAACGGACCTTCAAGCTGAGAAAGTGTCTATTCACTGAATACTGTAAATATTAACATTATACTATATCAAAAACATATATTACATTTTTCAAAACGTTACAGACTTAAATAATGTTCTTATAATCAAGCAACATTGCTAATACAATGTCTAAAAAAAATGGACTTTTTAAACATTTCTAATGTTTTTGTTACTTAATGGAAATGCTCGCAAAACCTGAAATTGTTGGCTGAGATGTCATGAAAGAGTCACTTTATAAAGCAGTTTAACCTAAAAACAAAATGCAGTACAGCGATTGGTCACTGAAACTTACCCAACGTGTCAAACTCAATGCTGCTGCACTGGGATTGGTCAAGACTCCAGGGACAGTAGAAGACAGAACCGCCCTCTCTGATGTTGGGTTGACTGGTGTTGGCTTTGGGTGCTCCAACTATAATACTCACACTGTTCAAGACAGAGAAACATGGAGAGAAACGTTAGCATGTTGATTAGCAACATTCATGATAGAGGTGGACAAACATAACAGTGTTCTGACTAAAAGGAAAGGCTGCAGGAAACTTTGGTTGGTGACTGGATTTAAAGTTTAAGCTAAACTTAGATTCAAATCTCATTTTTCATTTCAATAAAACAGACCAGAAACCAGAAGAGAAACACAGATGATCTTTGAGGAAATGGACTGGCTGGTAATCTAAATACATGGCTGTATTATGCAACAGCGTGGCCATGTGTGATCATTACTAACTTTGTTGGCAGCGTGCGACCACACAACTACACACACTGCTACACACAAACAAACAACTGCACACACGCGTCCCACTGGGTTATGGGACGATGGGAAAACAAGAGCTGAGCTTTAAAGTGGAGTCACACTGGTTCTACAGCTGTTTCTCTCTCACACACACACGAACACGTTCTAGAACGTGTTCTCCAAACAATGGGCATGTCAAAATTTTCAAATCGCACAAACATGTCTAAAACCTTACAAACTTTAACCTCAAGGAATAAACAATTGCGGTTGGACAGGAAGAGAAAGAGAAGGAGGAAGAGAAGGAGACAGACTTCTTAAGTCAAACAAAAATTTGGGCCGTTTATCCATACAAAAGCATTGCTGTGTGGTTACAAGAGTGTTCAGGGTGGTTGCTAGGTGGTGGCTAGGATGTTGCTAGATGGTTACTTACTGGTTTTGATCAAAAACTGAAACTAGCTTTGTGCTTTGTACCCAAAAAGACAGACTCTCCCAACGTTCCTGCTCTTCCAATCTGTGTCTAATTTTCCAAGAGCCGGCAAAGATTTGTGCCGTGCCGCAATGATCTCATTGTCTGTCAACTTACTATCATCTTTCCTGTCATTAAGGCCAGTCCATTGAGAAAAGGGGGTGTGGAGGTGTTTGTCAGGGGGCATTAGGGGCATCTTCAAGGAGGTGGGGGTCAAGATACAGGAAGAGAACACCCTTTCCTGCCCCCTGGGCTGGTCTCAGTGACGCGTAACAGAGGGTTTCCTTACAATGTCTGTATTGAGTAAACCTTCAGTAACCTTCGGTAGGTCCACTTTAGATCCACTACAGAGATAGAGGTCTGTAGGTAAGACCAGATGACCCAGCGAGTCCCAAACAGCTGAGAAAGCAGAAGACAGAATGATTCCTGTGTCCTGCATGAGACGTTTTAAGAAGCCTCAAAGTGTGTCCTAATTTACCAAACACAGCTAACCCATTTTTAACTTCAGTTACCACCGCTGTATACTTGCTTCATTCAAGTTCTCATGTAATTATTTTTCCAATCAAAGCAATTTTAATGTACTTACACAACAACAAGAGCAAAACTGACAGAAACTATGTATAAACGCAACATATTAAAGGGACAATTCAAACAAAAACATTTTTCTAATGTGGGGAACCCAAAACAAAGACCACTTCCTGCCAGTGTGGACAAACAAAGAATCCCTGAGGTGTTACAGATCCTGGCACGGGTTTGATGCTAGTTCCAGACTCCCATGATGCCTTTCCTCTGGGAATCGGATCTCTCCGCAGAAAAAACAGATGATGTCTTCATCAGAAACTGGAACAAACTGAAGCACCTCGCTTGAACTTCAGCACACTGGAGATGAACTCAAACGCAGGTCTGATGAAACTCTGTCGCTGCTGCGCTTGTGAAATGCGTCTAACAGCTGCACGCCTGCAAACTTTCCCAAGCGCTTTCACTGTAATCTAACTTCTCAAATATCTGGAATGTCAAGAACTTTCACTGCAGCTCAGACTCACAAGAGTACAGTTACAGTATATAGTTACAGTACACATACAAACACTGAACATACATGACCATACATTCATAAAAGGTTGCCAGTACTTTCAAAATGACTAAATATTCAAAATTGATAATTTAGTAGCATTTTAAAAACATCCCACCAACAACTTGGATATGGTATAAACTTTTTGAACATCAGTTTCAAACACAAATACAAGCCCATTTTTGATAACTTTAAGGGAACGTTCTAAAAACATTCTGTCAGCTAGGTAATTATTTGTTTGCAAAGCCAAACATGGACAAGAAATTTAAATGTCATTTTTTAAAGTTTTGCATGTCCACAAAATCCCAAATGAGACTAACTTGCTCCACGTTGAGCCGCAGTGAGTTTTCATGAATCACACAGAGTTCGCCTCACCATTAAATACATTAAACAGGAAATTTAGAAACACAGAACGGCTTTCATAGAGTCCATCGGAAATGACTGTGTCTTACGGCTAACATGGTAGTAAACACACAGTCCGATAATAATCTGAACTGTAAACAACAAACAATTAGCATGTAATGGGGCTTATCTTGGGATCTCATCTCTTTTAAATTTCCCTCTTATCCCGCTAAGCCCTTAAACGTTGGCCTAACATTAGCATAATGATAAGAGGCAGACTGCTTTTGGCTCAGATGCTAGTTCTTGTAATGGCGCCGCATAAAAAAGACTGACGTCAGGAGACCTGAACAGAATATGCTGAAGTTTCTACTTTAAAAATACAGCCTCATAAAAACAACAACAACGGCGGAGAACAAATGGTGCTTCAGCTATTATTAGCTTTGTAAGCTGTAAAACAGTTTTATTGCAAAAGTGAAAAGATTTGACAACGTTTTTGCTGGCTAACAGAAACTAGATGCGCGGCATGCAGCAAATACTGCGATTTCCTTTATCTGCATTGTGTCACTAATCCATAACAATGTCACACTTTTCTGAGAGAATCTGAGAGATGTTTATGAATACAGATATTTTACTATAATTCTGTCTGTATTACCATATTTCTATTATAATGTGACACATTTTGCCGTTTTTAAAACTGTGTCTGACACTCGAGAGACGCACTGAAATAACAAACTGTGATTTTATGCTAAATGTAGGAGATAAAACAGCATTAACCCCCGAGAAAGACAATCACAGTCTTTAACTGAACGTGCTAATCTGCAAATGCTAATGCTAGTCTCTGTGGTGCTAATTAAGCTAACTGGGTTAGTCTGGAATTCAGAGGCAGATACGCATTTCACACTAAAATGCTAAGCTAAATGTTTACCACTAAAGTTAAGGGCGTCTCACTCAGAGCTAACGTCACTTTTTGGAGGTTTCAGAGCAGAATTAAAGCTATAAAAACGTTCTGCCACGGCACACATAACATCTACATCTGCTCTGGCAAACAAACGTTTGGTTACAGATGCTGATACGGCGAAACTACTGGCGCTAATTGGTTGGAGGCTCACGGGTTTTAAATTGCAAGTTTTTGGCTTCCCTCCTTCTTTATAACAGTCTGACACACTTCATTAGCTTACGGCGGTTTAGCTTGTGTCACTTGAACGCTATTATAATTGCTTAAGCTCTCAGGAAACCCCACCGGCTGGTAATGAAGGAACATCAAGAACATTCTTGATATCTGAGAGAACTTGCAGAGAACGTTCCTGGGTTCCTGTCAGCTGGATAACGGTACTGTAAGCAGAGAAAAAATTATATTGACAATGAAAAAATTGAATACAGTAAAACACAGTAAAGCTACATAATGTGTCCTGTCCAAAAAATAMAGCTATCAAGCTAACTGCAATTTAATATGCGTGCCAAAATAATTCATCAGTAATTTCCATCACTTCTAGCAGTTTCCCATGCCTACCAGAAGTACATAAACAAGACCACAAGTTTCCAGACTGATTGTAATTTGGCCTTAATGGCGTTTTTCAATCATTAAACTCTTCAGAGGCATGTAGAGTCTGAATGCTGGTATTAGCAGAAACATGGACCCTCTCCAAAACAAACTGCACTGCGTTGTAACTCTTCTACACCGCGTGTTGACCTCCACAAACCGACGTTCGTAGAATCAAAGCAAGCTCTTCCAAATTTAAAGTCTAGATGGTTCATTTTTGGGTGTTTCCTCAGCGAGACGCCGGCGAGCATTAACACAGATTCCTGTCTGTCTCGCTAACGTTAAGCAGCTAATAATAAGCTGAATAAAACTGGGCTAAAGAACCTCTGTCTGGAGTCGCACCGTCTGCTCGGTGCCGACCCGCACGTGTTCTGTTCTGCTGTCTGAGAGCTGTGGCCCGAAAATGATGAGCAAATCAGTGGAGGACGACAGTTCAATCACAGAACCGTCCTGCCAAGAGCTTTAAAGAGAATGACACAGTAATGAGACACAACAGAAACAAACCTCCATATCTTACAGTAATACGTATCTTACAGAATACGTGTTTGCATGCATACCTGCATACTGGAGAGGGAGGCGTGGCTTTGGAAAGCGCTCTGATTGGAGGACACAATCTTATGCTATCGCTAGCCTGTCTTAATGCATTAAAGTTACACTTCTTTGAGCTTCTAGTAGCCTGGGATGCTAAAAAGCCAGAAAATATCAACACTAGGCAGAAGGAAAGCATTTTTGTTAAACGTGGGTCTATGTGTTTGAATGCTACAGCATGTGACAACAATTCACAGCTCAGGCATACATGTTCTTGTTAAAAAATGGACCTATACAATGTCTGCTTAAAAACTGTGTCGTTTTGGAAAAGCCATTAAAACTGCACACATGCCTGTTGGAACTGTTGATCTGATAAACATTCCCAACCCGCTTTACAGATTTTAATGCCACCACAAAAACATTTCCTCCCGAGGGAGGTGGTCTGCATCAACACCACTACACCAGGTGCAGACCCAGCTAACAGGAAACGTTCTCAGAACATTGACCAATGTTCTCTAAAAGATCTCTCAAACTTATCAGAAAAATTCATGTACAATTTTGTTTTAATGTTATATATTAAAATGTTGTTGCTTAAAGAGTTAGTGAAAGGTTTACATTTTCTTACAACCAAACAGAAGATGTCTTCAGTTGAGCGTTTAACTTTAATGCACACAATTTTAAATTTAACCACCAAACAAAAGCTACTACAATTTCTTGTAGGGGAAACAGCAAAAAATATCCAAACAGCGTATTTAACAGGCAAACAGTCACGTCATTCAACTCATCTTTATGAGTGGCAAGACAACACAACATCTACATAAACACAATGTGGTTTTACCGCCTGATAGAAAAATTTACCCCCCCCAGCCCCCAACGAGTGATAATTCACACATTTACCCAGACCAGTAAACATCTCACAGCAAGCTGCAACTGTTGGCTGTTGACACCTCAGAAGAAGTTTCTCAGCATGGAATCCCTCTGTGTTAAAAGAGCCATCAACCAAAAACAATGAGCATCAATCGCTCACCTTCACCTGTGATACCTCGTGTTCTTTGTTTATAATCCTGCAGGCAATAAACAGGCCATCTAAATGCGAGCTGATTGGACGATCAATGTCATTGTTTGCCCAGCAGGGGCCTCACAGAACAGATGAGCAGATAATGATCTACCCAACATGTACATCAGACAAGGCTGAACAATGAAGACCTGCGCTGCTCCATACGTCAACCCTAGGCCATTATGAAGCCCAGCAGCTAAACCTCTGCAAAGTTGACTGGGCCATTTGTTCTACCATGATCGAACACATGCCTGTTTTTTCTTCCAGGGTGAACGTACCACCTCACACACAAGGGCCCATTATACAAGCCTGCCAGGTCCAACTAGGTCATAAAAAGCAGACAACTTCTCAACAGTTAGGACAACTTAACCCATAGTCCCAATCAGCAAGGGGCTGTAACCATTAACCTGTTAAACAACCAAGACTAATTTTAGAACAGACCAACCTCAACCTTAAAGTAGCGTCAGAGCCAAATGTCACAGGGCCAAAAGAGCTAAAATAAGTTTTATCAAGAAGCAGAAACATGACTAAATAAATACAGACTGAAGTCACATGGAAAAGCTTCGCTACTGAAAACAGCAAATCTTTTCTAGCGTAACATAAAGGCCTCTATTGTGCAGAATCCACGGAAAACACAAGTCGTCGCAGTGAGAACCTGAGTGAAGAATAGCTTGGAAGCCAATGTACACACACCCATCTCCAGCTGGACCCAAGACTACGACAAATAGACAGCATAATCCATGAAGGAAGAGCAGAATGATAAACAAATGAAAGGTGGAGGGAACCTCTGCATTTTGCAATAGCAAACTGAGCTCAAGGTTTGAGGTAAACATTGATTTAGCCATGACCCTCTTAAGAGGCGGAGCTTTCTGTTAGCATCATCACCACCACAGATGAAGATCAACTACTGTACACTATGTCAGGGCCAAACTATCTATGATGCAACTTCCTTGCAAACACATGGAACAAGGCACTGAGGTCATTACCACAGGAGTCTCCACGGATCTGATATCCAAGGCAACCTGGTAAACCTCATCTTTGTGAATGTTGGGGTAATAAAGTAGACAGGGGCAGGTGAGAAGTTTTTATGTTTTGACAGCAGTATTCCTGCCAGTACTGATATATCACATCGTGGCAGTAAATTTGTTGCCTTTGGCCAATGCTGCAGACAATCCAGCTCTTCAGATTCAACCACGAGCGTCCAACCGTCGCCAAGAATCATCAAACACCAAAAACATTTTTTTGAACATCACAAACAGCAAAGGAATTCATCCATAGTAACGCATTATTCTCTAAAAACAACACTTATCGCCTGGAGCCACATAAATCCCAGAAGAACCAGAGGTACTTGTGTTCTATTTCAAATCTGTTTTACAATCCAAACATTTCAAATGAAGGTATTCCGATTTCTGACAGTCAACTCAATACTCAAACCCTGACCTCTGACCCTGTGAGGATCATCTCCTTATCCAAAAGCAATGAAGGCTGAGACGAAAGAATGCGGCTTCCTTCCACATCCCTGTCTGTAGAAGGGTTTTACCTTCATTGTCAAAGATTAACCGGCTCTCCAAGAGGAGCAAACAAGGACGCAGTAAGATCAGGCAAGGTGAACAAGCAGAACTTTCAAAAACCAGTTACAACTCCTCAGGACACACTAGATCTTCTCAGGGTGGCCCCTAACATAAGAATGTTCTGTTCTCCTCTCAATGTTCAAGGATCATAAATATCTCCTGCATGTATACAGCTGACAGGCCCCCTGACACCGAGATCATGAACCCTGTCCTCAAGCACTTCTCGGCGGTGGTCTGCACACCAACTAATTCAATTAATGCGTGCCAAGCGGTGCTTTTCTCCTCAGACATACGTTCCCCCGTGGAGCCAGACAATCAGGAACTGTGTCTGAGTGAAAGAAAATAGAGCACGTGTGAGAAAGAACAAACCTGACATGAGATTCTTCTGAGAGAAAGAACAGAAAGCTGCTTTTGACTTAAGCTTGAAAGACAGTTTCTCTGTTGTATGCACTAATATCTACAACCACATGAAAACCAAAATCTACAACCAGTTCTTCACCTGAAATGTTCATTTTAACAAAATTCAAAAATTAATTCTGGCTTATTTGATAATGCTTATATCACTCTCTGGTCCATTTCACAGATTTTACCATTTACTGCATGGTTCTGTATGATTTTCCCTAATTTTTTCCCCCCAAAAGTTTTGATTATATGATGGCGTTTATTAAAACACCAGACCTCCTCTTAACCGCATATCTCCAGTTTACTTCTCTCACAACTTTGTTGCATTTTGCAGGTGTTTGTATGATATGAAAAACACAGTTATGCTTAAAATCTCTGTAATCAATTTAAACTATTTTTAAAAGCACGATCATTCAGAGAAACTTCTACATTTTTCTCTTTTGAACTACTGCTCTTACATCACACACAGCGACAGAAAATTAAGAAACACTAAATCATAATGAAACTGCAGATCTCACTCTGTCACCCTCTCACTTAGCCTCCCATTTTTCCTCACTTATCCTCCTTTGTGAGGATGTGAAAAGTTCAGATGAAGTCAACTTGAGTTTAAAGCTTCTTGCTGTGACTTCACGGCTCTTGGGAGGCGACTAGCTGGTGTATTAAAGAGAAAGTTCTGAGTGTGGGTTCTGAATGAAGACAGAATGAAGAAACGTGTGCTAATTTGACATACAAAGCCATTCTGTAGCGTCCACTAATGCAGCACAAAATGGAGAGAGTGTTAAGAGAGAGTTTAGACAGTGTCAGCAACACCCACAAAGACCAAGAGAGGAAACACAAAGACAAACTTGGAAAAGACAAGAAGAGTCATTGAGAATAACGCTGGAGTCAGTGTGATCGCGTGCTGACTAAAGCGCTTCACGGCTGTGCACGCCTAGACGAAAACACAGATGGACATCACTGATTGTGTTTGTGCTAGTCAGGACATGAGCGAGTTAATGATGACTGCTATCATCAGGCCGTCTGAAGTTTGATCAGTAATGCAACCTGGGGGGAGAGAAACTTAAATGTGATGGTATTGTGATTGAATGACATTTAACTTGTGATTTCCTCTTAGATGCCTCATCTTCCATGGCCATAAAGATTATATCTACAGGTTAAAGGTGATCATGTGAGCTGAACTAACAATCACATCCGAGTACAGCTGCTCTGTTCAACAACCCTTCAGAGTCCGAGACTCCATAACTGTTCAGTCATCAGTCATTCAAACACAATCACAGCAGCTACAGAGAAGCACAAACCAGATACACCTGATCTAGGATCAGCAGTTTAACAAAACGGGGAATCACTACAGATCAAATATAAATAAAGCGTCACCTGACACATGACAGAGAGGGTGTCAAAAGATCTCACTGACAGACATTCATATCAAACCTGTGACCACTGCTAGCACAATGTTAGCAGATACTAACTAAGGTAGTAAAGTCATTTGCATGACTCACGAAAGAGCAGTTAAGATCTCAGCATGAGATCAGAGACGCAAACAGTCCACTGGGTCTTTATAATCTAGTAAAGGTCATGTTTGAGTGGTTAGAGATTAGCCACTAGTCAGCCTACAGACTGCACAATGACTTTAAGTGGCCGCAACACATGCCGTCATGGGGGTCTTCATTCACCCTGAGGAGAGCTGCCCTTTCCTACCCTCATTACCCCACCATGACATCACTAATACCCTCACACTCGCATCCTAAATATAAAAGCACTGACATTGTGTGTCACCGCTCTCAGACTTACACACACTTCACAGGCACACAATCACTGAAAATCTCGGGGTCTGTAAACAAAAGCTTTCATAGCCCCCCAGGTCTGAACCAATGAATGGACTAAACTTGCTAACTAACAATGTTCAGGAGTTAGAATAAAGGAAACACAAATCAAACAGTGCAAAATAGAGCATTTACTTAAACTGGAAAACTGGGTGTTTTGTAGCAACAGCAATGAAAACTTTTGAGGTCACTAATAGAAAGTTGTGTCCCTTTAATTCAGGACAGGTCACGTTGTAACCAGCTGCTAAACATCAAACAAACTTTAACTTCTTCAAGGAAGCAAATCTCTGTCGAGGAACAACCAGCAGAGGCTCAGAAGATCTCAAAGATCTACTCTTTGTATATATACTCTTATGTTTACAACATGTGCGCGTAAAGCAACGATCTTACCTTGGTCCGACCATGTAGAAGTCCAGAGAATAGCCGAAATAACTGCCCACGGGTCCTTTATACACCGCTGGACTCTCCACATCCAAGTTAAAGGCAACTGACAAAGGTAGCAGAACCAGCAGAGAAAGTCCCATTGGAGATCTGACCGCCGCCGCGCTCCTGGAACGGTGCCTCTTGGAGCCCATAGTAATATATGAAAATCCAGCAATGTTATGAAACTTCAGTGAGAGTGAAAGGAACTCAATGTCCTGAGATCGTGCGCCGAGGACGCTGCTTTACGCCAATCTCATGCCCAAACGAAGCGCACCAGATGGACCCGCGTTGCGCGCGCCTGTGCGTATCTGCCCCTCTCTCCTTTCTGCGTCCTCCCTCCTGCTTAATTGAAGGGGTATCAGGAGGAGGGCGTCCGTCTCTCCCACTCGTGACAAACTCGTGGAGGTGGAGCCACGAGCACAACTCACAAAGTGGGAACTTTGGGAACGTTGTGCCACATTGGGATGTTAATGCAATATTAGAAAGTTATTTGCAAAACCTTTAGGACAATAAATCCAACGTTTCCGTACACGATACCTTATTATATACTCACGTTTACATACTTTAGGAACAGTTAAGGTCGTTTAGAGACGCACGGTTTGATATGAGATTTTGGTGACCCGTCCAAAAGTTTATCCGTCCACTTAAAGGACTCTATCCATAGCTGCCACAGATAGCCGGATGAATGATTAACCCGTTACACAATGAAAGATGTGTTTTCAAAGGCTGTAATCTTTCCAACAACCATCTCCAAACACGTTGCCTTCAAACGCAGACGCTTCTCCGCATCGACCAAACAAAGTTTCTCTATTTTGGGGTCTGAGTCTGTCAGGACGCATGGTGACGGAAAACACCACCGGCCGGATCCGAGCGTGTTGTTTTAGTTGCTGAAGGGATTTACATGGGCAGCTAAGTTTGGCTGTATGTCTGTAGGAAGTCAGTGTGAGGACTTCTATTTGGGAAAATGGGTGTGAAGGGGGGACACAGTCTCCCTATATTCTCCCTTAAACTAGTTGCCTGTAGTACCGGTAGCGCGTAAAGTGAACCATAGGGGCGCACAACTATTTTATTATAAATAACAATCCGATTAAGTTTCTTTGATACCTGCTGCTTATTGTTACATATTTGTAATGATTTTAAACGTGTACTGACAGTGTTTACATTAATAATATATTATAATCGGATTGATCTCCCCACAACAAACGTCGCCAAACCATTCCTCCCATTTCCACGTTTGGCACAAACTGGCAGGAAACCTGAAATAAAGAGTTTGATCAGATTTGTGCAGGTCCATGCATCTCTCAAAGGTAAGATAACCAGTCATAATCATGTTTATTTATTAATAAAATGTGTCTGAATGTTTCCAACATGTGTTTACATTTCCATGTTAGGTTAAACAGCCTTATATGTGCTTTAGTGTATGAGACATTTTAAGGTGATTTAGGTGCTCAACAATTTTGGCATTAATCAAATGGATGTTAACATGATTTACTCAGTAAACTTCAGGCTTAAAACCAATATAGACCAAATACATGTGGCCACATAATGACCTGATATAATAAAAAGTTTTGAATTTCTTCTGTCTGTTCCCAACACAGACATACACACACCTGAATGACACCAGAGATGTCAAAGGCTCAAACAGGATTTTAAAAAAGGTCAAGCATGAAGTTAAGAGAAAGACAAACCTTTAGAGAACACTGGCCAATGTTCTGAGAACATTCCCTGTTAGCTGTGTGAGTGGTAGCCAATAATATCATCAATGGAGGTCTGAGATCAGTACTATGCATGTATGTTTAATTTACTGTAACACGTGTAGTATATAAGAACATGTACTTTGAATATATGGGCTCTTTATTTCTTTAAACGGTCGAGTGTTTGTGATGCGTGTGTCTGTAAAGAAGATGATTACACAACAATTGGTACCAAAGAGAGAAATTCTGCTGTCTGCTGTCCAGTATGACTCAGGTTTGCTCACTCATGTCTGGAGTTTAGAGAACATTGAGGATATCTTTGAGTTTAGACAGATGAACACGAGTCTTTGGTCTCAGAAACCATCTCTTGAGATTACTCACCCACAGGAAGACTAGATGACAACACCTGAACACTGAGTACACAGGGTATTTACCTGAACACTGAATTTCTTGTCACTTCCCTTCAAAACTAACCCCTGATATCACAAATATTACCAGGGCATTTGACCAAAGGCCATGCTGGTTTCACAGCCCACCCCAATGACTCATGTACCCCAAACAGCCATCTTTTCCATTGTTGCCTTTAATTAACTTATAATGTACTTATATATGTACTATGGGGAAGTAACACATTTGTGTGTATATA
>JBAJNP010004957.1:0-30954 GCA_036877545.1 Yasuhikotakia modesta | reverse complement strand
AACAAAAAGCTGCCACATGAGATATGATTTAAAAGAGGGTGTTAACATCTACGGCCATAAACGGCCGTCCTCCACAAACAACATTCTGTGGTTTCACAATAGCTTCATAAAAACAAACAGAAAAGTGCGGCTCACCATTGGCGCTGTGGCGGCGTGACACGGCCGCTGCCGTCGTGGGCGACGTTAGTGTCGTTTTTGTGGACGTGGGGCACGGCAGCGGCTCGCAGTCCTCCGTTTCTCTAGACGAATTGGCCGTGTTGAAAAAGTCCTCCACGAATTCAAAATACTTTCCCGTAAGCCACATCTCCTGTCGGTAGTGACACTCAAATTCCAGCATCGAGTCCTCCTGCGTCCGGGCAATAAAACACAACCAAAGCTTTTATTGAGGCGTTGAAGTGTTTTTTATTTTGTATGGGTTTTTTTTAAGCCTTTCATAAAAGAGGTTTGTTAGCGTGTTCAAAATAGCACAATAAATCACCCATGGCGCACGCCTGCCGGTTTTATTCAAAATGTTTCACAGATTGTTTCACTGTCTTTGAAAACTAGTAAACAACAGAAATAAAGGCTTCAGTGTGACGGACAAGATTCCTAATCGTTGCCGTATGTCGTCACCTTCACTAAACAGATGCAGAAAGTTTAAGTCACCTGGTTAGCAAAACTTACCAAGTCAGTTCCCATGTGATAGCGCATCTCCTGCAGGATTTGGACGAAAGTGCCGATATTATCTTTATTAGTGGATATGTTTCCAAACTTCAGGGCCAGCCCTTTTAAGCTCACCTCCAAGTTAAAGACGTTTAATTTCACCCAGCACATGCTACTCTGAAGACACAAAAACAGCCATTAAAACACACGCTCTCATATCATTTACTTTCATTTACTTTTAAATAGTTTGATGTGATGACAATAAAAACTCACCACTTCTTTAGGAATGTAACGTACTGTAATCTTGTAATCTTTTGGAATATTTTGTTTCTAATGAGAAAGAAAAAAACATTGTATGATTTCATAATCATGAAACAGAGCCACGCTGAAAATGCCCTTAAATTTTGTAGCAGCAATAATTCAGACATAAAAATAAAAACGTTATTTGAGTAACCGCAAAGTAAACAAGGAATGAGTCGCATTAGATTTATATTCTTGCTCTGGTTATATATATATATATATGCAGTTATGGAAAACAAAACCATGTGTTAAAAATATGGTCCAAACATTTTACATTTCAATTCCCGCCTGTGGGCCGGCGGACGGTATGTATCGCATTAGCCGGCAACACGATTTATAAACATTTAAAAAATCATTTAAAGAATTTTACTGCATCAAAACCTGCGTTGTTTTCAAACAAACTGTCAAATTCGTTTATGCTATATAACAGTGATCATGTTATTACGCTTGGAGCGAAAGCCTCAAATTTGCATCTCTTTTGTGCAAACACACGGATTTCATTTCTGCTCTTTCTTTTTGGAGTCTGTAAAGGGTTTATTTGATGCAGAAACGGATTTAATGAAAACAAACCTGCAGAAATCACAAGCGCAGAAGTCGATGAATGTCTTACCAGCAATGAGATTTTTTTGATATCATCTGTTATGGGGTTTCCTATTTCACTTGAATAGGCCGCGACTGTCATGTACAGCAATAAATGGACACAGGTGCATATCCAAATCTGTAACACAGGAAGCAAAACAGAGACCTACAGTAAAACAACCGATTAGCGCTGAAGGTGTTTGTGATGCAAGTGATTATCCGATCAAACGCCGTGCTGTTTCTGGCTGTGCCGTTCATTGGCTAAGACTTTAGCCAATTACACACGCTGACGATTTAACGTTTAAATCTGGTTTATTTTCATCACTATAAACAGGGTAAAATAGGGTGTGAATGAGTTCATTTTAAACGCTTCAGTGATATTGCAAAACATTTCATGGCTCTTCTGGTAACAAACTGCTAAAGTTAAATCACTCCAACCCGTTTCAGATCCTCCATGATAAAACCAAACAGAAAGTGCTATTTATAGAAGAAATGAGCGTGTTTAAGTAGATTAAATCAACCTTGTGGTCGCCGGCTATGAAAAGCTGTGGGTGTCTGAGCTCTGTGCTGCTTTTACCCCGATTACAAACGTTATCCCTCAGAAATGAAGCATGAACTCGGTCGCGAGAAACACGCTAGTTTTAAACGACAGGACGAACGGCTCGGATGCAAGATGCTCCGGGTCTCATTTCACCTCTACACAATTGATACTCTCCAATTCTGTGAGGTGAAACATGTTTACAAACATAAACCAGTCGACTAATCGCTCTTAGCGGAGGCCTGTAGAATTAGTCCGGTTTTAGTCATCTGACCCGGATCAGGCGTGTCTGTCAGGGGTCGTTTTTGTGTTAAAAAAAACACAAAGCACAATAGTGTGCAACACAATCCACTGGGTTTGAGTCTTAATTGTAACCTGACATGATGTCATGTGAGACAGTCATGCCATTGGATTTAGCCACCAATTAATTTAAAAGCCCAACATTTCCAAGAGGGTTTTTGGTTACATATTTAAAAAACCATTAGGGTAAGAACTGAGGTCTGTAACTTTTGGCCGTTTGAAGCACAAAATTGCTTGTTACTTTTACAAACTTTACTCTTTGTCAGACCTGACGGCTCAATTTATAAAACATTATCACAAACGTAGTTTTGTGAATCAGAGGTGGTGTTGAACACCGATCTGTCGTGCGTTTGTGTTCATTTATAACCCTGAAAAGTTACAGACCGCAGCTGTAAATTGTTTACAAAGGAAATATATATTCACATCTAAGCACTGCAGAGCTAAGTGACATGATAACACCATTTGCAACCTCTAACCCAATTCCACAATCAACCTTTTCAAGTCCGGGAGAGTTTTAGCTTTTGAAATAACGCTTTTAAAACCTTCTTAGCGTTACGCTAGTCATCACCATGACAACGGTATCACCGGATTTGAGCAAAAGCTAATTTTGAGTTTGTTTGTAACCTAATCGTCCGCAACAGTTTCATTCCATGTTTCCATTGAAAGGCAAACTTGTGTATCTTACTATTCAGTCAGAAAAATACTGTTCTTCCTGGTTCAATAGTTCAGGCTAATTTGCATCACAAAATAATTGAAAGCTCTCATATGAAAACGCTTCAGTGTTTGCTTTGATTTTATGGATCGCATTAATAACAAACAAACACTTCTGGTTCACATACAAGCATCTGGGATCAGTATCGACTCAAACAAGCCGTGTAGCTGCAGTTTAACTGGAACTTTAATGTCTTCTCACGTGATGATAAATCACGAGTCCATCAATGACCCAGCTGAGGGGTTGTTGAAATTTGGTCACCGAAACCAACCCAGATGTTTCATTTGTTATTTATACATAATTTGGTTCCTCAAAGACTTAAAAGTGCTTTTATAATCGAGAACAAACTCAAGTCTTCAACGAGTGTTTCCCAGAGACAATGGGAAGGATAGCGGATGAACGCCACAACAAACGTTTGTTTGTCTCCCACTTTAATCACGTGAGCGTTTCAATCCACGACTGCTGTAAATCAACACACTCCCTCGAAAATAAAAGTTTTTAAATGGTTCTTCGCAGCCATACCGAGAACTTATTTTGGTTGACAGGCACTTTAAACAACCAAATCCATTTCCTTAAGTCTAAAGAACCTACAAGAAACCCATGGAGAAGCTAAAGGTTCTGCAGGTGTTAACGGCGCTTAATGGAACCACAAACCTTAAATGGTTCTGTAATGGCAAATGTTCTGTAATGTAAAAGTGCAGAACACATTTCAGCTCTGACAAAAACTGCTATTCTGAACCCTTATTTACTTATTAACTTATTTAAATGGAACCGTTCCAAAAAACTCACACTTATTAATTTCACTTGAAACGGAAAGTTACAGGAAGTCAGCGAGTCGCACACCCTGAGCGACCTCACGCTCAGGAATCTTCACGTTTATAACCACCTGCTAAAATAACTACCTGCCGGTACAGGTTATACTGCCAGTCTTTAAACCAGCTGCCATTAGTCATGAACATAAACTGCTTTATAAACATCCCAGCAGAACTGAAACAAGTTAAAAAAAGGTTAAAGGTTATCTCAGTGTGTAGAGTAGCGCAGTATTAGTACACAGTAACCAACAGTTCAGGTTCTAACAAATCAATCTGCATTTGGTTATTAGGACTGACAACATAGATGCATTTTTAAGGTTTGTGATGCTAAAGCTGTACGCATGCAGAAACGTTAGCGTCAGGTCCCCAAACGCAGTAAAGTTTCCCTAAGAGCGATGAGCTGAGCAAACGTTCAGTTGAGTTGAAAATCATTTTTGCATTACAGATGGTCTGTCAAAAATACATCCCGAACCAATTACCTTGAAACAACACATGAGATGAGAGGAGTCTCCTTCAATTACTGCTGCGAGAGAGATACAAGGCAGGGCACTTTTCTATTATGCCTGATTATGCAAGACTGGAATGACCACCGGCGGAGAGAAAGAAAAGGAGAGAGAGGCCAGCGATTGTACCCGCGACTCCAGCATGACTCTGTCTGCCTGCGAGATTAAATAAATGCTTGGGACGACACTTTGATCGCTAGAGTTTATTAACTTTGCGAGCCCTGCAGACAGCAAAACAAGCCCCTTTCAAACAGCGAATGTACCATTCACAGCATAATTGCATTAGCGAGAACACAGGCCTGTTTAATGCAGTGTGGTGCCATTTATAAAAAAAAGTTGTATTCGTCCTCTGTGCTCCATAAGAAGGGCGTTCTTTCATTACTTCACAATCTCGGACGTCACCCGGCGAACGTCACACCGACGCCGCGGCCGGATTGACAACACGCTGGCACTCCGCGGAACAGGCGCAAGGATTGATATAGCATGCATGATAAACACAATTCTGCAGTCTGTTAACTCAGATTCTGCAAATATGACTGAGGCCGGAAGGCAGCAAAGTGACCTACTTATGTGGTTCAGAGCAAAAAGAAGACAAACATCAATGGCCGGAAACTAGAATAATCATTTCAGCCTCTGTTATATAGTCAGCGACGGGCACCCGCTCCAAAAACGCTCAAATCGAATTTGTATCCGCTAATTGCACTCAGACTGCCTGCGTTCGTTCAGGTGCACTTTAAGAAACCCCGGCTAACCGAATAAAGTGCAGGAGACGTATCGCATGTCTGCCACAGTATTTGCACTTTCTCATGTTGCCAAATCAACCAACCATTTCTTATCAGCACGCTTGTGAATTTTGGTGGCGGCTAGCCAGCTAACAGAGAACGTTCTCAGAACGTTGGCTAGCTTTCTGTGAAAGGTCTCGCACCGTTACTAAAACAGCATTTTTGGTAGAACATTGTATCATAACAAAAATGTTCATTTTTAGGTTGCTAGTGGAAGTTAGTTTTAAACTTTCTTAAAATGTTCTAAAAAACATGATTAATTTTTTAGATCTTAACAGAAACTTTAGGAAATATTGGAGCAACAACAACTGAACTAAACTGAGTAATGATTTAAAACAATGATATTTGCTCATTGATTTTCTAACTCAAACTGTAGACGGCACAACAGTTTCATAAGGTGCAGCTAAACATCTCAAGATGTTTCCACATCAAACTAAAACAAAGCAGAAGAAAAAGGCCCAGCGTTTGTAGCGAAACATCAAATAAACTAGACATTAAAATAGACGTTCAGTGATGAGGGTTTATATAAAGGGGCAGCGGGCCGCTAGAGGCTAATGAAATGTGATCGGACTACTAAAGCTAATCTAGAGAGATTTTATGACTGGGTGGGATGTAAAATAATAACAGCTCATGGAACGGCCGAGTGAGGCGAGAACAAACTTTCCAGAGGTAAGCAGAAAAGGTTTTGTGCCAACGGAACCACCCAAATAAATCCTGAGGAAAAAATGGTAAAAATCAGTAATGAGAGCAAAATAAACGATGACAGGCGCCGGATTTACAGGCCCGGATCGATTCCGGTCAGACGGACCACCTCCAAACATGAGCTAAAACTCTTTCTGCCAACAAATAACACAGAGGAACACAAAACCCCTCGTATCGAGTTGTCCTTTAAAAGTTATAAAGGAGTTTTTACTGACATCTTGCCCGGCGGCTCTCTAATAAAAGCTACCGTTTTATTTGCTTGTACTTGATTTCATTTCTATAATCGTTTCAACGCACAACAGACACGCAAATAAAGCGCTTTCAAAGACAGATGAAGTTTCACCTGTTAATGGTCTTTTGCTTTTTAAAATCTCCTAATATTTGCACTTGGCTTATTGCGTGAATAATGAACAAACACAATAAACACCAGAAACAGCAGTTTCACAGCCTTAAAACATCAATAAATCATCTCACATCAAGACATTTACAAACCTGTTACACAATTTATACGTTTGCAGGAAAAAATCTGTTCATTTCTCATCTCTGGTATAAATTAAAAAAACGCCTTTAGTCAAATCCCAGCTAATCTCAGGTTGTAAGAACATTTCCATAGTAATAGTAAGATGAAAAATGTTATTTTGAAACCTCTAGGAATGTTCAAAATGTTTTGTTATACAAGAATGTTATTGAAACATTTTGTACTTTCTGTAACATTTTTAAAATGTTCCACTAACAACTTAATAACGTTTCTGTCACCACATATCCTGCTGAAAAGGTTCCACTAACATTACTGCACAAATGTTCTCTGATAACAGAATTGTGACAGAACTGTTAGAGAACGTTAGCCAATGTTCTGGGAACGTTACCTGTTAGCTGGGATGTACAGTAAATAATTGGCTAAATGAATCTGATGTAGGGAATATAAACCAGCTCTGAGTAACACAAGCTTTGCTTAATTCCCTAAAAACAGCAAAATCTGGATAATGTGACTTTTTACCCTAAACCTGAAATGATTCAAATCCAGCACCTGTGCTACTCTGGAAAACAACAGGAGACAAGAGGAGACAACAGGAGACAACAGGAGACGCAGCGATGGTTCAAAAAGCATTTTTCAAATTCACTTCTCTTACAGGAATTTAAACCATTCGACTACACACCTCTAATGCTTTAACCAAACCAACAGGCTCCAATATCCAAAAATCACAACAATACAGCATTTGAAGCTCAAAATATTTGAATAAATCAAATATGAAACACAGTGTATGTGTGAGGAATTAATAAACTCATTCTGTTTATGTCTTGTTTAAAGCTTTTGCTCAGCAGATAAAAACAATACTGTGTTTATAATGTAATCCCAGTTTACCCAGTATTCTGTAGGTAAATAGTCTGTTAACCTGGTTCATTTGTACTGCATTACCTACAGACTTGTACAGGTGCTGACATGCATTTCATGCCTTAACATTTCTATATTAAATATATACATTTACAAATGATATATTTTACAATATTAAAATTGTACAAATGTTTCTATAACGTTTCCATCAGGTTGCAAAAACGATTAAAACGCCATTGCAATATCTGACCAAATTCTGTAACATTTATCAAAGGTTTATAAAGCAAAACCCGTCCAGCGTTACTGAACGTTCCCTGTTCGCTTCTGATACGTTTCATGCACGAGATTAAAAGATAAAAACAGATGCGATCTTTTCCCCTCATGCGCAAAAGTTCCTGCAACTGAACCTTTGGTGAAAACTGTCGCACGAGAACAAGGAAATCTGGGATTTGTTAGTTATGAAGCGTTTAGTCGCATTGCAAGCTGTCAGGAACGTATTTCTGCCTGTGGGCTTGGCATCTAATAGGAGCTGTTTGCTTTCATGGTAGATGTTTCACATAACTCAGCCTGGGATCTGGCTGGAGCTACAGGCACCGCGTAACGCGCAACAATGCGCAACAATGCGCCACAATGCGCCACAATGCGCAACAATGCGCCACAATGCGCAACAATGCATGTAAATACGAGCTTCCTGATGCATGTGTTGGTTTGGAAACATTAACCATCGGATGAAATGAATCGTTCCTCAGAAATCAAACGTCTGTCGTATGAGAGTCAACGCGGCTTTTCTCTGCGTGTTTGCCAATGATTAACTGCATCCGTGTCCGGTTACGCCAATAATGCCAACGACTGAAAACGAAATGAAAGAGAGGAAGGTGTGTCTGTCTCAATAGTCCGCCAGCTGCGGTAGACAGACTGTATGTTTGCAGTTGTACAAAGCCAGACTCGAACCCTTCGAGTATTCAATCGCGCCGCACCATGAAGCCTCTACAGAAAACCTTAAGGAAACATTAGGCCAAAGACACTTATTCAAAGAATCTATTTAAACGTTAAAAGCTGTACATACAGCCATTAAACTATAACAGCATTACAAGCGACCGGCGTTTGGTTTTACAACCGCGTTTTATCCAACAAGAGACGCAACGTTCCCATGAACTGTCGACATTTATTTAGACTGAAGTGTCTTAAGCATCCGGTTGTCACTGACAAACGCTCTTCAAGTCACACAGATATATAACCAGCTTTACCCAAGAGTTAGTTAATGGTGAAAGAAGTGGAAAGACAAGCGCACCGTTCACCTGCTTTACTGGAGGAACGCGCGCACTGGTTGCACAACGCGCCTCACCGCCCCGAGAAGCGAGCGTTTCCCAGCTTTTACCGACATGAAAACCTTACCGACGACTTATCGCCAATGCAACCATCGGGCCACAAACACAGATACAGCGCAGAAGCGACGCATCTGAAATGTCCGCACTTTAAAGGTTTAACTCACAATTTTCTGCACGAAGGCGCAAAGGTCGTGCGGTTTTATCGCCGTGCTGTTACTCTTATCTTGGTCTTCAAAGCTTTTTCGTTTATTACAAACCATCCTTCTCATTTATCATCGTGGGAACGCGACACGCATATCGTTGCGTTCATCGTTGTGGAGCGTCAAAAACGCCTTTGGATGACCGTGCGGTCAAACCCATTACGGGCTACAGCGACTGTAAAATTACCCTGCAGATAAAAAGCGATGGGAGAACAATTTTTCTCCAACGACGTGAGCAAGTTAAACTAGAAAACAACAGTTTTGCGTCTTATCCAGCCCTGTGATGCTTCTGAAAGCTGTACCTACTCATGCAACATTTGCGCACGTTTGCGCGTAACTGCGCGCATCCGGCGTCAACCACAATTAAACCTTTAGAAACTACTGACTCAAGCGACACCAGAAATACCCTCCAGCGTAAATGAGACCATCGCCACAAACGCGGTTTGTTACCCAAACGTGCCCAACTGTGCGCGGAGAGCGCGGCGTTGCCAAACGCAACCCGTGACGCCAAACCAACGCGAGTCAAACGCGATTCGCCACACAAAGCGAAGCGAGTGAACGGTTTGCTTACGTTTGATTTCTTCATATGGAACGACAGCTGTAACTCCAATGTGAGCGAAACCCTATTTCATCTTACTTCGGCGGGCAGGGAAAGGCTTTTCTTCATTCCGATGGTACATATCCAAAATCATCATAAAACAGAATCCAAAAGGGTCTGGTTAGAAAGTCACGGAGACGTGCGCGTTGCTGGTAAGTATCCGAGTTGACGCTTCATGCCGCGCGATGTACGACGGGAAGGTCGCGGAGAGAATCGCTTTTTTCCAAGCGCGAAGCCTTTTTATGGCGTGACTTCATTCCCGCCCACAACGCTTCCCCGCGCGCCCGTCTGCGCGTCTGGGTCTCACACAGACCGATTTCACAATCACCGTCCTCGGCTTCCAACCGTGACTTATTTGATAGATATGTTTTTCTGCTAATGCTTTCAGCTGGAGTCGCTCGTTAACGGCGCGGCGCGTCGGTGGATAGTTTGCGGGATGTTTTGCGCTCGGGAAGTCGGTGTTGCGGGAGCGCGTGTGCCGCGGGGCATTGGAAACGCTTTATAGCCATTTATAGCCAAACTTCCTTTACGCATCTGAGTTTAGCGTTTGCGCTCAATAACGCAACTGTGCCATTTTTGCACCAAACGCACCGCGCATCCAAACTCACTGTCCCCGGGGTCGCCATTCATCGGTTTGGTGAGCGGGACACTCACTGTGTGTTTTGCATCGCATGGTTTCCACACAAACACTTGAAATGCTTTCTGAAGGCGCACATTTGACCCAAATCAAATGTTCGACCCATGTGTTTCGTTCCCATATGTTCAGCACTTGTGACAGATCACAGAGGATAAACAGTGACATCTATCTACAGCGCCGCTCGCTTTCGGCCCAAAACTTAATGCCAGACACACGAATCCGGTTTTCACAGAAAGCTGAGAGACTGGAAACTTGTTAAAAGTTCTGTTTGGTTCGTGGATCAGAACAGGTTTGGAAACCCGCTCAGCGGTTGTGCATACACCAGGACATGTGGTAAGCAGCTGTCTGCTTGTGCTAGGAGAGCAGAGCATAAACACTTTGCCATTGTGATACAACAAGCGAACAGCGGCGGCACGTTCTGCACTTACTTGCTGTTGTGGAGAAGCACATGGAAAATTTCCACTGCATCACAAGCTATCATATTAAATATTTGTAGTTATCAAGACATAGAAGTTATGAGGTTACGGCTACGTCCACTGAGTGAAGAAAGGCCAGCGTAGGGTTGCTCCTAAATGCCGAAAAACACACCAACAACATGCCTGAAATGGGACAGAGACGTTTTTCATAATACAAATGGATTGAACTGAAGTCGGAGCCGCTCCACAAATCAATTTAAATAGACAGATAAGCTACTCTGAAGTTCTCACTGATACAAGACACAAGAGACCTTTAACATATTCAGTTTAAATGGCTAAGCTCTAAATCGCCTGACAGTTATAGCTAACAGTTAGCCAGATATGTTTACAAGCGCTGGCAGAGATATCGGTCCACTAACTTTCATTTAGCAGACAATTGTCCGTTTTACTTGCTAGTTTTCTTGCCCATCGTGGAAACTAAACAACATGGGGTGAAAACAAAAGATGCAAAAAGAACAGAACATGAAAAACTTTAAGGTTTCTTGTTTTTTTGCATAGTTCTGCCAAGCCAACCAATCAGAACAGAGCTTTTAAAATCGATAAAGTCGTCACCTGTTGGGCACGCAGTACAAAAAATCTTAATAGCTGTATGAGTTATAACAAAACTCCAACAAGTTATATTGATATGAAACATGCTGCTGTCCGGACACGTGAAAGATTTAGCGCCCAACGTTATTTTAATCCTCCACAACATAAAGTAATATTTCGTCTTTACATCACACAGGTGCTACGTTGCACAAAACATATTTCAGATGCTCAGAAAAGTTCATTTTTTATGATTATTCTGAAGAATCCAGGAGCCGTGGCAAACCAACCCGACGTTTGCCTTCTACAAAAATGATGGAGATTGTTTCTGAATTTATGTTTCTGAACATCTGCTAAAGGATAAGATCGTGTTACCGTCTTTATTTGCAACCTGCACCATATATCTGCCTTTCTGGCCCATTAAAATTTAGTGTGAAAAATTCGTAAGCATTTTAACAATTAACAACTTTTAGATTTTGTGGTTGTGGTTAAGATATCAAATACAATTCAGACGCAAAGTTTAACCTGAAAGTTCATCATTTATCGTTTAACTAGCCGCAGCTAATCTCAGCCAATTTGTTCATTGTGTCTAAATTTGAACATTAAAACTACACGGGAGAGTAAATGTTGTGCCTCCGGTTACTATAAATATTTTTTGTATGGCCCTACAGTGCAGCTTTATTTACAGTATACAGTTAAACAGTTTACCTCAGTTTCGCTCCTTGCTCGGAGGACAACTTAAGAAAACTGGCACATCTTACCCAACGTCCCCCAGCGGCGTTTAAACATCTAGTGATTTATCGTGTTTCCTGCCCGACTCTACACAGTGTCCACCTCTGAGTGTTGTGTTTAATGAGAATGGCCGCTCCGTGAACCGGTGCACCGCCGCACCTCTCAGATCACGATTTCTCATATTATTACAGCTTTTTCTCCCTCTCCGGATCTCACCAGGCGCTGTTTGCCGTCCGTGTCCCTGCATCTGCACGTGTAGGAGGTAAAACCTAAGCGTCGTTCGCATACCGCGGCGTGTTTTTCTTGCTATCGATAAAAATGAAATTCTTGTTTTTCATTCTGTGACGCTAATTCAATCAAGCCGCTGAAATCCTGTTGTTTTACTTTTTCAACACCTACGCCGCGACACTTAATCACCGTTCCCTTTCGAACTAGCACCGCAGAAGTGTTATGCCTCGCGAGAGACCACCCTTAACCCCCCAGACTTTGATGGCTGCTTATTTTAAAATGAATGTTTCCCACCCAGATGTTGCTGAGCCCCCGCAGCACGCGGAGGGATTTGTAGGGGATACGTTCGCCATCTCAGTTTCTTCTTCTGAACGTAAATTAAACAGATTTTGGCTCAAAGATGAGGGCTGCTACAAAACACACCGTCTGCTATTGGTGGAACGATCAGGTAACCTCACCGCCTGAAACAACACTAACAGCACCACAGATACGAATCTTATACAAACGCACCAGTAATATTCATAATATTAAAAAAATTATTCAAGCTTTCATCAACTGCTTCCAAAGTCAAATGATCTGAGTTGTTCCATCAGCACACAGTTTAAACTGTAGCCTAATATTTTTACAGTATACTAGCATTTCTGTCAGACATACAAATATAACAACTATAAAACAAAAGTAATACTTCAATAAAACCCAAATGAGAACTCGGTTACGTCTCGTGGGCGACGCAAAAACAAACCAAACAATTCAGTTTTGCTTCTGATAGAACCACAAAAATAAACGCTGAAGAATGAACCGCAGTCACGTTGTAAGTTGATTCTTTTAAACACTAAAAACATGGAGTCAAACATGTTTTGGGCCTCAGGCGAATCAAGTCTGAATTTATATGAATGAAAACCGTCCCGTTTAATTACGTCTTAAATCTTGTTCGCACTGCAGTGGCGTCACAAAACGGAGCGTATTTCACATCTACACGCTTATTGCGGGTAATGAACTGGGTGTTTTTGGTGATGTATGTGGCCGGTGGTTTATGAGACACCGTAAGACTCTCTCTTAAGCTACCAGTACTTCCCAGTAACACCACAATTTACTGCTGTAAGCAATACCACATGTTAAACTGGGTGTTTCGGAGGAGAGTGTGGCTGACAATGTTGGTATGTGGAGACACAAAACATAACCGTAGTTACAGATCTAATCTAATCTAGACCCTTTTATGGACAGCGGCCAACACAAACCTCTCATTTGTAACCGTTGCTCTGTGGGACTTGTACGTCACAAAACGTTTAAGCAAGAAATATACTGGAAATGCATCATATATTCCTGGTGCGGTTACAAATTTTGTTCATAAATGATCTATGTTACCTGTCGACTGTTGTAGATACAGACTTGTGTGGTAAATTATGATCATTAATGACTAAAAGTTAATGTATGCCAAAAAACAAACACTTCCAACTTTGCTAGAAACTAAAACAACGTCAGGATTTGAATTGATTGCCTTAATCAAATTTAATTCAACTTTACTTAGAAATAAATACACAACTTCCAATTACTTTGAAGGAGGTACAAACACACACAACACCTTAGCAACCACTAAACAATGACTTAGCAACCGCATAGCGATGCCCTGAAAACCAGCGGCACGTTTTGCTCTGAAGATTTGACAAATCGATATTTAACTCAAATGGCTCAAGTCTAGATTTACAGCCATGTACAAGCCCTGCGCCTCATTTAAAGTGACAGATTTATGACCGATCTTTTGCCAGCAGCCTGGACCACAAAACTGACAGATTAAATCGTCAAAATAACGTATAATTACATCACAACACACAAAATCCTCTCTCTCCACACAAAGCAGCCACAAGTCTCTCGCCCCGGCCAGAAACGTTGAAATTACAGGCAGCGTTTATACAGCGGCACATGCAGTTATCAGGAATGTTTACGGTGTAATAAGGTTACGTTCACACACGGTTTGATTGTAAACGGGAGTGACAACCGATTCCAGTAACTTTCCAGCTTGCAAACACATTTTAGGAGACCGTTTCGTGGAACAGCGCAGGGCGCCACATCTTGTAACATCGTTTGAAACATGATAAAAAGAAATCATCCTTCATCATTATGATATATTGTGCAGCCCTGAAACAAAACCACACCAGACAGGTCATTGTGTCACATCATAACATCGTGTGTTTCGTGTTATTCGTGTGTTTGTGGTGTTAACTCACCAATTCTCTGATTTAAACTGTGTATCGTCCAAAGTTGTGCCTCAGAGCCGCCCGACTGGAAACAGAAAGTTAGTGGAAATCTGATAACAAACTTACACAAACTTACACCTCGATTAGGATCAATCGCATTAGCTTATGTTAAATAACACGTGACACTCACCACCGTAACTGACGCTTAAATATCTTCAATATTTACTTCAGTCGTCACTGTTATAAAAACTGTCTGATGTTCCTCATTCACACATGCAGCGTTTAAGCCACAAACTGAAAAATAAGAAAGACAAATTTATGCATTACAACTATTAGCAAGTACTTGGATGTCAGTTCCAAACAGTTCCACGTTGTGCGAGCGTCGAGCGGCGTTTACATTAACATGCGATTCTCATCTGCTTCCAGTTTGACCTGTTTAACACAGAAAGACAGAGAAATGAATGCAGTGTGAATGATTTAATTGATATTGTTGCTGTACGTATAATCCGGTAGCAGGAATACCTGCTAGGGTACGAATCTGGATTAACAGAATCGGTTTCAGTGTAAATACAGAAATACTGCTGAAATGAAGCAATTTTTTATAAATAGAAAATGGCAAAAACTTCAAAACATGGGCTGTGCTTTACACTGCATTAGTGTTTTAAACGGTTAACAACTCTTAACTTTAACCTGGTTAGCAAAACACTAGAACCTGCAAAACATCTTGTGATCTAGTTCACAAAAGAACCGAAACATTCGTCATCTCTGCAGAACTTAAAAAGACATGATTTCTGAGGATCTGAGGTCTGATCTGTTAACGTCCCATAATGCTTTTAGCGGAACAGCTGTGCTTTCATTTTAATTGGATCACTTACCGTCTGTGTAGACGCCAAACGCACCGTCGCATTTGAAGTCGCAGATACCAGCTGGCTGCGATAATTCAGTATGTTGTTCCTTTGGTTTAAGACGGATCAGAGGACCTGTTGGAACAGATACAGGGCAGCAGTTGCGACAACTCGGGACGATGGTTTTTAAAAACCAGCTAGTTACAGGGGTCACAGGTGAGCTTGTTTACCTACGGTTGTGAACTTGGCTCACGGATGAATGATTGTATTCACACCCATTACAGTTACATAAGTCACAAAATATCACAGCTGTGACAGTTTAATGACTTGGGAATACTTTTGAAGTTTGTGACAAAACAAAACCATTCAGGTGCTGACAAATACTTAGCAGGAATAATACACATTTACGGCACCTGTTTTTTTTTTGTTAAGCTTTGTGAGGGTGCAAAATTACATGTCAACATGAAACACGCTTGCTCCAGGGAAAAATGCGAGCATGCACTTTATAGCCACCTGCAACTTTTAACATCCTGGCAGGTAAATAACAGACTTTCACTCATACAAATGTTCAGAACCTAGCAGCCGGTTTGATGCGAAGTCAAGCCGTACATCTGCTAACAGAATCCGGTTCAAGAATCCATCTGAGAGATGTGATGCTAATTTATTCCAGCGCTGCGAGAGGTAAAAACGGTTGGAAATTATCTACAGGTGTCCCTTAACATCCCGTTTAATGGTTATAATGGAAACCGCTGTACCAAACAATCTAGGCAGATTAGATTCAGAGAAAGTGAATTTAGAGGAAAGGCGAGTTATTCTCACAGCTTTAAAATAAACCATTTAAACATAAATCAAACATTCATGCCAGATTCTTTAAGCCAAATTCTGAAACTTGCACAATTCAGTTTGGCAAGGTAATAATTATAATTATTATTATTAATTTAATCTCTTTAATCATTTGCCACTGGTGTATTACAAATGTTTAATTTACAGACACACCTAAGCCGTTCATCTGTACATCTTCAGCCAGAACATCTTCATCCAAAGCCGTTTTAAAGATGTTCTACATATTCCATCATTAAAGATTCATGCACCAGGTTTATTGTCCTTTATTGACTTGTTGTAAGAATTTTGTTGGTAAACACGCATGTGAAACGCACCTCGCATTTTACGACACGGTCGCATTTGCATGCAAACATGCACGTGTCGAAACATGCGCCGCTGTCGTATCTCAGATCAGCTTGGGTTCGTGAGAATGAATTTACTTCCTCCTTCACGTTTAAATACACATTTCTCTTCCGTTTTCCTCTGGGACCTGCAACATTCCTCCACAGGTTAACATTACCGGGAAAATCTACAGGATTCCACCGGCAGGACACGTGGATAATTGTGATCATATGAAGCTGGTCACATCCGGTGAAGTTTAGTCAACGTGGCCACAGCCAGCCCAGCGCAATCCCAGGAAATCTCAGATGTTTAAAAAACAAACGTTTTTGCAGAAACTGACGGTGGCAGAATTTAATTTGCATGACCGTAACGTCACGCCGGTCGCTGTCTTTGTTCACCGGGTGACTGACAGGCCTGGAAAACAAACGGCGAGTGAGTGAGTTCAATAAAATGTCAGTTTATGGGAATAAAATGAGGTTCATTCGGTGCAACGGCACGTAAAAAAAAACAACACATACGTTTATGAACATTTACCAATGAGACGCAAATAAATCAAATTTAATACTTGAAAATTGTTTATTATGGGATGTTCGCTCAGGTTTGCAAATGTAAACATGAAGTGCAGAAAAATACAGTTAAAATACAATTAATTTATTCATAAAATCTGTGATCTAAAAATAGGAAAACTTGTTTATATATTTTTTCAACACAGTGTTGAATATATCATCAGATATGTGAAATACACACACACACACGCACACGCGCACACACACGCATACACACACACACACGCGCACACACACGCACACACACACACACGCACGCGCACACACACACAGTGTAAACAATATAAGCTAAACTTATATTGTTTAACTTATATAAACTTTTGTAGATGTGATTAATTCACCCTTCGACACACACACACAGATTTAAACACAAAATACTTCATCATCTTAAATGCAATTAAATTAGACACATTTTTTCTACTTATGTAACATAATTCAACAAATACCATTAGCCTCATAACTGGATTAGTTCAAAATCATAGCAAGTGTTTTAGCTGTGAACCGTGTTAAAGCCATTAATGACACGAGAAACAGACTTATGGTCAGAACAGAACAGAGACGGCGTTTATTTCAAACATTTAATTCAAATCCAATTGGATGATGGGATGGGCGGCTCTCGGTCCTAGTTTTATTTATTTAGGTGTTAAATGACTTCCAGGCCTGTTAAACCAATTTATAACCATTTACAGTGACTCTCCGTTAAACCCTTAAAATGTTTACAAATGTTTGTCTGTGTGAATTGCTCATAATATTTAACTGTAATGGAACTGAACCGCTTACGTAATGGGGGTGAACGCTTGTTTTCTGTATGTCAATGCCTCAATAGATTAATGCTGAGATATTTCAAACATATTGGCAACAAATGCTAACGTAAAACTAATTCAGCATGTTTTCTTATTCCTAACAAGACCAGCATTTCTACAGACGTTTACAGAGGGCAGATGTTACCAAACTGATCTTAACAAACGGTGAAGCAGAGAATGTTTCTCACCACAGAATGCGTCTGGCGCACGACGCACACCAACATACTGAAGCTGAAGGCATCGTTTCTGCTTCACCGGCACCGGCAAACTGAACCGCAACATTATGACCGTTTTCAGAAATGAACCTGAACCAACGCTGATGCCGCTGCTGATGGGAAACTTGCCTGGACTGTTCTGACGTCTTCCTCTGAGAACTTACAGATGTGTCGACTGCTCCTCTGTCTCCGCTGACGGCAGGAAGGGGAGAAACCGGACCACCCGGAACCTCCGAAGGAAGTTTGCGCAGAAGGGAAGATCATAGCAGGAAGAATCGGTGGCGTTTGTTGGTGCGTCCTCACGAACCGCTTTTCTCCAGGTCTTTATGCCTCGTTCCTCGTCCGTTCCTGAGGATGAAAAGAACAAATGAGGAGTAATTCCACACATTTTTTGGCTGGCAGTGTAATGTTTCATCATTACACATCACACATGAATCATTTCTCATGTGGTTTTCTTATCTGCAGTTTTTCATCAGACTTTGCTTTTATTCTGACCCTCGTTCCTGATTTTAAGGCCTCGGGTTCCTCGTTCTGTTATTAATTCTTACAAAACACAGACATCTGTCACCGTTCCAAACCCAACAGCATTCGTTCATCATCTCTTGGTTTAACCTAAAGCTAAACTGGCCGGTCGAACCCTGTTTGTGTTTGTGTCTGACCAGCAGTCGTGTTTACCTGGTATGGTGTTATCCAAAACAAACCCAAAAAACCCTCCAATGAACATGTGGGTTGTGAAGAGAATCATAATGAGTTGATCGAGCTCCTTAAATCCTGTGAATGAACACAAAACACACAACCAGTTGGATCACAAACAGCGACACACATTCAACACCAGCACAGCTTAATATTACATTAGTAGGTGGCTGTAAATACACATAAAAATGTGGACCTTCACTTATTAAAGTTAGTAGATCAACTGGTAGAGCGTTGCGTTAACACCACAAAGGTTGTGGGTTCGATCCCAGGGGAAGGCAAGTCCTGATAAAAACATGTGTGCCTTGATTTCACTGTAAGTCGCTTTGGATAAAAGCGTCTGCCAAATGAATACATGTAAATGTAAAGTGAAACCTTAAGGGTACAACTATGGCCGGACCACCTGACCGGGCCCACATGCTATTTGTTTGAGCTTAGATCACTAATTCCTCCAAGCTTGTAAATAAAACGCTTAGAAGAGCCCTTGATAATTCGCTCTGTTAGACACCGTTGATGCTGTGGCTCTTTTGTTTAAACAGTGTTGACTGAAAACCAGGGTCAAAGATTAGCACAAAGTTCACGCAGAGGGTGCGCTAGCCCCGGTGCTGAAGGGGTCCGGTGGCTTGTTCTACAGACGGTGCGGCCCACAGCGAATCGAGGGGATTATAGCCAAGTCCAACAGAGGCTGGCCAAAGAGGATTGTGTGATAATCAGGCGTAACCTCAGAAGCCCAGATGGTACTTCAGCAATACGGATAATCATGCGACGTACCACACGTACCGAGTGACCTCCCGCATCGATGCGTTTACCACTATAATACCTCCACTTACCGCCCTTGTTCACAAAAGCAGCCTGCATTTTTCTATTAGCGAGAAATGCGTGCCGGCGTTATTGTTGTTGCTTAGCAACATGCGACATGCTAAGCGCACGCCAGCGTGCTTCTCAAGAATAACCCGGTTGCGTGTGCGCGTGTTAATTAGCGATCCGCTTAGCACCTTGCACAGACTCTTGTCTGCTGTCCAAGTTTCTTTTATACAGAGATGTCTGCTTCCTTTTCAGCCTGCAGTGAGACAAACAAGGTTTCAGCGTAACCGGGGATTAAAACATCATCGTCTCCTTAAAACTGCATGAGGAGGAATAAACGGAGATAAATATTCATTGGGAACACTCAGGTGGAGGGATTTTGGGAGATCTGTGCGCTGTGTGCAATTTGCAAAACGCTCTTTTGTAGTTAATCTCGGCTAATGCCGCGTTACTAATCTCCCGGGCCACACAGAAGAGAACGCGCAGAACTCGACAGAAAGTTCTGCGTCTGACCGTATTTTGTTAAATATTTTGTCGTTTGAAAACGCTTTCAGCTATAAGCCCTTGAGCAATTCGAGATTTGTTCGTTTAGCTTAATTTAACATGTTAAAATGTAAAAATTTACATTCCACAGCTCCCCACGCATATGTGATTTGCGGCGCCGCACGTATGCACAGATGCCGTACGCTGTTGCAATACTGACCCGTGTTGATCATGCCCGGGTTCGAATTAAACCAGGTTGGAAGAACGAGGCCACTGAACGTTGAAAATCCAAGAATGATGAGATTTCTGGAGGAGTTCAGGTCCACGTACTGCAACACAGCGTGACTGCAGAATTATGACTGCGCTGTCAACATAACTTTAACTGCAATTAATTACAGTACAGTATCGGTACAGTACAGTACAGTAATTATTTATGATTATATATCATTATATCTATCAACTATTATGATAAATAAAGTCTAGTGATTATAGTTTTATATAAAAATGTAAGATATATAAGGACTTTAAGCAGTTTAAAGCTAAACTCGCATCTGCAGCAATAATGTAATATGCATTTTTCCACAGCGAATGTGGAGTTTATGTGAGTGATTTGATCCATTCAATGGGAAAGCAAGCGAATAATTTTTATATCTGACATGTAGACTTTATCATCCTGACAAATGAGTTACGCTGTCACAATATTTCAAAACAACACATTCACTTGAACCACTAACTTTATACCTGCAGGTTGGAGATTCCCACCGCGGCTATCATTCCAAACATGACCAGGAACATTCCGCCAATGACCGGGTCTGGAATAGTTATAAAGACGGCACTGAATTTTCCAAACAATCCCAGGAATATCATAAGAAGTCCAGCTGTCTGAAGAACCAATCTGCTGCCAACCTGGAACACAATAACCAATCAAACGTCAACTACAACACATGAGCCATCCAATACGCTGCTTCCAATCCCAAACTAAACAAACAAAACACAACAGACCTGATCGTTGCTTTTGTTCGGGGAATTACTGTGTGATGAATAATAATTTCTGTTCCCTTTGTTTAAAAATGAGCAAAGCTACAAACGATTGTGATGTTTTTGCTTGGCAACTCCAACAATAACTTTTGTTCACTCCAAACCAACGTCACAGATTTCAGCCTCAAGAAAAATGTTGCAATTTTATGCTTGTCCAGAGATGACGGTAGAGAGGCAAACATTACTGACTGCACTTCAATTACAAGGAATAACTTTGGCACTGAACCACAGACTTAACATTAAATTAAATGAAAACACGTTCTGCGTGTCACAGATGCAGTGGAGATTCTGGCTGCAACAACAGCGAAGACAAAAGAAACAAACACACGAATGTTTTACCCTCGTGATCCCCAGAGCGGCGATATTTTGGCTGTAGGACGTGGTACCGTTGCCGCTGCCCCACAGAGCCGCCAACATGCATCCGACGCCTTCAACTGCGATTCCGCGGTTGATAGCATGCGTGGGTGGTGGTGGAGCCCCGGAGAGGCGAGCGCAAGCATAATAATCTCCAATGGACTCCATGGTGGAGGCCAGAACTCCGGCCATCATGCCCAGTACAGACGATAGACTGACGGTTGGCAAACCCCACTGCCCTGAAACAGCAAACCTTAATACATTAGCAATGCATTCCTTGGTGCGACGATCCTGACGCATTTTATGACGGAAATAAAATGCATAATTATGAGTTATGCAAGAGAAGCTTTAACGTTGGCATGCCAAAAACATTATATGATAAAACCGGAGTCAGAAGCGTAAAGATTTATGGGCCACTCAGAAAAAAGCATTTTAGCTTTTGGTTGTTGAAAGAAAATGATGTTTTGCACTTATAGAAAACGAAATAAACCGTTTTTTGACAGGAAAATTCCTTTCATCTTCAATGCAGGAATTTCCTTTGAAAACTGGGACAGATTTTCATTGACACCAATTAAATGCTTAAAATAAACGAGACTTTCTCAGTGTTAGCAGTCGCATGTGCTTCTCGTTTCTGTCAACGAGTACCAGTTTCAGAAAGGAGCAGCGTATCTTTGTGACGTCGCAAATGTGGCGCTTTTAAACTATGAGGCTGTTATTCGGAGCCACGTTCTAATCAGATATAACAGGACATGCACAGGTTTACGCCTGCAGATTATTTTATGTTAGACAAGCAGAGAGAAACAACCATAAAAATGGTAAAGTTTAACTCGCGTTGGTAACAAATAAAACATGTTGCTGGGAGAGAACAGGGCGAAAACTACATGTAACGTGAGGCTCATATTCCTGTTTTTATCTTTTTCCTGCGAGATGTCTCACTGGGTTTAAGTGGGTCAGGATAAATGACTGATAGTTCTCAGAAATCTTCAAACCTAAATAGCTTCAGCATGGCAGCCCCGGGCTGGACGATTTACAGGGTTTATCTGAAAAAACAAACATAAAAAGTACTGCTGAAAATCTTAAAAGCTCTTCCAAATACCGTCTGTGTGCTCGCCGGTTCACACACATCACAGGGCGATGAAAGTTTGTACAATAAAGCTATTGAAAAGACATAAAACAGGCGAGCGTAAGCTTTGCGTGTCTTACACATTAATACACATTTGTCAGCGAGGATCGACTCCGGGAAAATAAACTCCGGCTGCATCTGACTGACGGCTTCAGGAACAGCCAATCAAACGCGAGCAGAAATGCCCTCGGACCAAATGCGTCTCTCATCTACGGATCCAAAAAGGCAACAGTACGGCTCAAACAGCGACCCAGCCTTTCTCAAACAGACACTTTTTAGCACCTGGAAACCAGGTGCAAGAGCAGCATTAACATTATTCAGGTTTATTACTTAAGAAAATTCTCCTTCATGTGACATTTATTATTCATAAACGTCGCTGAGCGGCGGCTCGGAAAAATGCTGGAATTTCAACTTCAAATAAGTCAGATAAAATTAATCAGATTACTGCTTAAAGACTCAACACCAGGAATTAGATAAGAATGTTTCTATAGGCAACTTTGGCACCATAGGCGCTAAAAACATGTTTTCACGCTCTCAGTGTCACATCATTTTTACTGTACAGCTTGTTTTTTACAAAGTGTGTTAACTCTGCACAAAATAGCCAGACTTTTTGTAGTGATGGAAACTTTTTTTTACCACTAAAGCCTTAATAAACGAACGCTGACACAAATACCCGAATAATTTACGATTATTTTTGTTACGTTTACATGGCAAACTTCCACATTGTACGAGATTTTCATATTTCTTAAGTTTGGGTCCAGTGCAAGAGTAACAATAAAATCTACACATAAAAGCGTTTGAAAATAAGCAGAAAAAATAATGAGAGCCTAAATTTAATAAAAAGGGACAAAGTTGAAAACTATTACGGTTAATAAAAATCAAATCTGGACGTGAAAGTTTTAAAAATATAAACAGAAAGCAAAAGATCATGCGGTTTTGGTTAGAATGCAGTAACCGGTGCGGTTGAATACAGCTTTACCTGGATATGGTAGATAAAACCAGGCGGCGCTGGTCACAGCGTTGAGATTTATGTCCGTTCTGGCCATGTAGCCGTACTCCCCTGGTGAGGAGGGCAGGACATTAAAATATGTCAGGAGAAAGCAAATAAACCAGGCTCCACACATCCCAAATAAAGCCTGTTAAAAGAACGACAGAACAAATCGGTTGTTAAAACGCTTTCCTTAGGGTGTTGTATTAACTTTACTGTTTGGTTGTAAAAACATTATCCAAACATTCCACTAACAACTTAATAGCATTTTTGACATATACAATATGAAGGTTAAAAACGTTCTACTGACGTTACCGCAAATGTTTTTCTTCTATAGCTGAGGGAATGTTTACAGACCATTAGTCAACGTTCTGATAACGTTTCCTGTTCGCTTGGATGGTAAACTTTTGTCATGTTCTTTACCACTCTACCCTTCTCAGCTTCAAAACCTTTTGTCAGGCTGGAATTGTTAGAGGCATTGTTAGCGTGTCAATCAACGTCAGTTGTTTATGTTAGCAATGCCAGTCATCTTTGAGTTATCTCCGGCGAGCCCCGGGGTATCTCCACCAACACAACTTATTCCCAAATGCCCTAATCTTTGTTTAACCAGTTTGACGCTCTTCAGACAAGACTTCCTCAAACCGGGCTGCAGTTTGAGGGAATTTATCTAGAAAAGTGCAGACAGATTATATCTGACATCTTATCTGTTAGCAGCTGGAAATACTTTGCAGACTGTAGGGCATGATTGATGAAAATGTCAGGTAAACTGTACAAACACTGAAAATGCGTCGCTTTAGCGCCGTACAGTAAAAAACACGTGTGTTTTAATGAATGCGTGTATGTTTACAATCTTCACTCCTGTACTCACAGAAAAGAGTTTAAAGATGGGATACTGAAAAACTTTCCACTTTTTGTCCCTGTAAGCGATGAGAGGAACGTTAACTTTGCTCAGATATTGAGAAAAGAGAAGGATGAGCGAAACAGTTCTGCGAAAAGAGAGAAGAGAGAGATTATTATAAACTTCTGTCTGTGTCATCGAATTATCACAACTCATAAAGTGTCCTTCAATTTCTCCCTTTGTGTTCTGCTCAGACTCAGAACATGAATAAACGACTAAATGTTCTTTTAACAGTGAAACAGTCTCATATCTTTACAGCTTTAATTTGAAGTCATAAATAGCTTTTAAACCATCAATACAAAAGCATACTAGTGAAAAACACACATAAATGTGACGATAAACACTTCTCTCAAATTCAGCTGCAACAACATGTATTTTTTACAGTCATTGTTGTAGCTTAAAACCTCAACCTACATGTTTGGTATTGGCAGGGCTGCAGGGTGGATATAAATGTGTGCACCAGTGAGTCACACACATACATGTGAAACTAAAACCTTTTGTTTGCTCAGAAACAACTACACGGCGCTGCTTAGCGTGTGAGATTAATGTGTTCCCATTGGGACGCTAGCGGATGAGTAATGAAGTGTGTTTTTAAAGGATAAAGGGTTTGAGGAGAGACACACACACACGTTTCGTAAAGCCCTGACAAACTTCTGCATTACAGACTCTGTGCCCCATCGATTCGAATGTAACTGGATTTGTTGCTGTTTCAGAGACTACCTCACGTCCTCCATCACGGTTACCCATAATTCACCAGGAACTCACGCAGCAGAAATTCCCCAGTGAGCGCCTGACTTTTGTCCCGCCTGGATGAAGAGAGAGAGTCCAATGAGACTGATGGTGGGAGCAATGGCCAGCGGCCCAATGAGCCTCAGAACCAGCCCCACGAGACCCGACAGGCCCAGAACCAGCTGGAGTATTGATGCCACCAAGATGGCCCCCTGGATCTACAAACGGGAAGAGAATAAAAAGTTTTCAGTTTAAAAAACTAGCTTAACTAGCTAACTTTTCACAGGTTTAACTTCATTTAGCTTTATTTACATTAGCACAGTTTAAGCAGCACAGTTAATATTCTGTGTTAGTCATACGGTAACGCAGAAACAACGCTACTAGCAAAAACTGAAGGCAAAGAAACTGAAGGCAAGAAAATCTCTCATGACATTATATGGAAAAGCTCTCAGAATTATTTCTGTGGTGTCATCTGATAGGTCATTATATGAATTATGCAAATAAGCACAAACGTATAAACACCCACACAGACGAAGGCATTTTGTGGATCCGCAGGTGCGTCTGAATGATCCTGAATTAAGGTTTTAAAATGACACCAGCGCGCCGATGCATGCTGGGAAAAAACACTCTTCTGTGCCATTAGACTCATTATCTATCATTTGTCGCATTACTGCGGACCTGAAACTACACTTGAAACAAAGTACCAGGAACATTTTAGTGCTCCTGAAAACAACTACTAAGTTGTGTGAACTTTTGAAGGTGCTGGACTATTAAATATTTGTCCAATCATTGCAGCCCAGGAGCTATTGCTAGCGTCTCTGAAACTGCCAACCAAACGTGTTACCGATTAAATTATGTTTGTATAATTGTATCTCAGTGTAACAGATTCTTCATCTAATTTGACGTCATACATTTCATCCCATAAAATCAGTGTGACAACCCACACCTACGTTACCGTAACATCACGACAACGTTAATGATACATTGCACCATATTTCACGCTGGCCGAGCTTTGAAGATAATGAAATTCAGTCACACGTAGTTTAAGCGGCTTCAGGCATCTGGAAAACATTCATTCACTATCAGCGACAACCTAACAGAGATTACAGCCTCTAAACGTCTCCGATGTTCCTCACACACCCCAAATCTGTATGTTTGAGCCGTTACTTCAACTGTTATACTGTAGAACATTTCAAACTTCTCAAACTCACAGATAGCTGTGAATTCAGATCAGATCGCCCAGTATCTGAACAAAAGTGGGCCATTATGTCCTCGGTGACTCACTTTCATAACGTGTGTTTCAGATTCATGAGTCACTGTTCAGAGCCTCGCTGAACGTGTTCGAACCCAAGCTTAGGGCAAACATTGTTTTGGCAGCCAGTTCGCTTAAGCCCTAAACGACATTTTTTGAAGTACCTCACGGATGCGGACCATCCAGGCGTCGTCGCCGCCCGCGGGGAGGGAGGCGGGATCTGTGGCGTTGGGGTGAGGGGCGGAGTTCGCGTCCGGGCATCTCCATTTGGGCAGGGCGAGGATGGCAAGGGTGGGGGTTATAAACGTAAACGTCCCACCTTGAAGAATTGGCAGTCTGCAAACACAAAATGGATGTTTACTTTTCAACAGACTTAGATTTTTATTATAAATGACTAAATCATAAAACCACTGGCAGCAGCGATATAAAAACACTCTCTTTATCGTCTCATTGCGTTTTGCAGCTCATAAAGTTATTGAACCGCTGACAAGTTAGTTTTAGTGCTGGATTAACTGCTGCTCCTAGCTGGTGAAGCTGATTAACAGGCACAAATTTTCTTGCAAAACTGGTTAACCGAGGCAGCGTTGCTGGTTAGGCATTTCCAGAGATTAGTTCACCCAAAAATGACAAACCTTCAATTATTTGTTCAATCACATCCCTGCTGACAATTTTGGGTTGTAGGAAAGTTTTCAAGTAACAAAAACATTAAAAATGTTATTTTGAAACGTTTCACTAATACTTAACAAGGTTTTTCAGATATAGAACATTAAAGAAAGTTCTATTAACATGCATAAAAACTTTTATATTAACATGCATAAAAACACAGGGTCCTTATATTCATGAGTTTTGAATGCAGCTCTTTCCACATCTCCAGGGTCACGGACCAGAACCGGTTGAAAAGCATCATTCATTCACAAATCAGAATTATTTGGTTCTTCACTGGATGATGTGGTTAAATTCAGCTAGTTACAGTTAAAATGTGGCTTCAGGACACTTTAAAGAGACAGTTTACCCCAAAAAATTCAAAATTTTCCATTATTTACGTGTCCTCATGTCATTCCAAGCCCGTGTGACTTTTTAGCTTCTGAGAAACACAAGAGAAGATCTTTGAAACATACAGGTAACAGAACAACGTTGGCACCCAGTGACTTCCATTGTATGGACCCAAAACCACTGAAACATCTATCAAAATATCTTCTTTTGTGTCCCACAGACAAGAAGATGATTAAATACTGAAATAATTTTCATTTTTGGGTGAAGTATTGCTTTAAAGTATGACAGGTAAGATGTATGTTTTGGAAGCTTTACAGACATTGTTATCAACGTTGAACATAGTTGAAAAAAGAACAATACAGATTCTTCTTTTCTATGTAAAAAAAATAGCTTACAGGTTTGGAACGACACAAGGGTGAATAAATCATAACACAAGTTTTTTTTCTGGGTGAACTTTCAAGATGCCTCACACAGCTGGGGATCAATGACCAGAACATGATACATGAAGGATTTTAGGACCATTTACTTAAAACATACTTAAAACACATCAGAGGAACCCAGTGAGGAACCCAATGAGGAACCCAGTGAGCAACTCACTGAGGAAGTTCAATTACCTGGTCCCAAAGGTGGTCTGCAGCACCGTACACAAACCGGAGACGAAGAAGATGGTGGAGATCAGCTGGCTTTTGGCAATATTGTTCTCCTTGATGCACAGCGGCTCTGCTAGGATGAGAGGAATGGCCAGGATGCCTCCAAATGCCAGAATGTAATGCTGTGTGAAGAAAGATTTAGGAATGAAGGACTAACACAGACGACACCGGATGTAAATTCATTCCAAACAGACTCTGGTTAAGAGAGCAAAACATTACAGAAGACAGATGATCACAAAAAATGTTGCAGATCTTAAATGTGGCCTGACTAGCTTGGGAGATGTTTTAGAAATGGGAGACAGATGTTGGCCTATCTGCACAGAATTGATGGCCCTTTTTTACACTCTGGGTGCTACATAAATTTTTCGGGCTAAAAGCTCAAATTTGGCTCTTACTCAAATGACTTTTTTACAATTCTTCTGAAACGTTACTTTGAATGTTGTAGGAATGTTCAAAACATTTGTTTATAAAGAGGATGTGTTTAAGTTACTGCCTGTGAAAAAACTTTATTAGAATACATTCCACTACCAACCTAAGAACAACATTTAAACATGCAAAACAGTTTTACTAATGTTACTGCAAGAATGTGTTTGATAGCAATATTCTGGGAGGTCTCTGACAACGTCTTATACTTCCTGTCTTGGCTCCGCCCCTTTCCCTTCACAGCTGGGCTCAGTTTATCTTAAACTCAGCTTAATCTAATGTCATCTTTGTGGTAAATGTCATCTTCATTTATATTGTCCCTATTTTGTCATATTATTTACAATATTGGATTATCTGATGTTTTGACTGAGGACACAAGCTTTTGTTTCGCAGGGAAATTCGAAAAGCACCGCAAAATGTTCTGCAAAGATTTATGATTTTCCATCAGAAACCGTTGGCTGAGAGAACCTGTCAGAAGCAAACACATCTTTAAGGGCTTGTTTCTTACAATAAATGGCAAGACGACCCGTTCGCTGACTCCGGTTATTCTTCATCCTGCCACACACTACGCCGGCTGCACGTCTTGCTTGCATATAACTGTGAACCGTACGACATTTTGTAACTCTAAGGGATGTGAAATGTTGTAAAAACTCAATGAAATGCTAATGAAAGCAACGGAAAACTCTGAGGGAGTCGATGTGCGTTGACATGAAATACCAGTTTGTTCCTCCCCTCCACGTCGTGGTGAGATGAAAGCGTGTGTAACAGGCGAGCGAGACGTTTTATTCTCACATCTTCTCACCTCACATGTCGATGTGAGTCCCTCGTGTGAAACTCCTGCGATTCTCTCCCCTCCCGGATCGTTTGATCTTATAACCTCAGTAACGTCCCGCTCAAAAGTGGCCCCAAAGCATTCTGGGTATTTTTGCAGCAACAAAGCAATGAAAGTTATTTCAATAAAACGTTTAACCATTTCTAACTCTTTGACAGCGATCGCCCTGGACAGTTCGTCAGCCGTAAACCATCAGGATTAGTCAGTGAATTTAGACGGGTTGAGTATTTCAACAATGCGGTGAAACTTGTCTAACAAATAAAGGTTGCAAGAATGTTTTAACAAAATTGTTAAAAATGTTATTGTCAATGTTCTAGAAACGTTTCGTAACTGCTTGGTTAGAAATTATTACAATTGCAATATATTGCTGTAACATTCTTAAAACTTACAAGAATAACATTTATGCAACACGCTATCTAAAAGTTACTGCAAGATAGATTGCTGATAACTTTCAGGGAACTTTTACAGAACGTTCCCCAATGTTTTAAGAACATTAGCCGTCCCCTGTTAGCCGTTAACCTCTGAGCGTCCACAAAAGAACGGGTGTGTTCTAGAACAAGCGTATCTGCCAGATCTCAGCCGTGTCGAATAAATGGCCGCTAATGCGTCCCTGGTGATAAAGGGTTAAATCTTATCTGCGGCGATCGTGCTTTGAACAGCAAATATGCGACTCTCCCACCAATTTTAAGACACGCCCACCTGGTTTTCCTTCACCTGGTACCGAGAGAAATCTACCCTCAAGCTGTCAGCTTACCACCGCAACACCATTACAGCCCACTGGGTCAAAAGTTCAGCGCAGGGGGACCGGTCCACTTAAAACAGGCATGAATATCCTTTATAATCCAGTGGGGTTAAACCACTTGCCCCTGCAGATAACTGAGGATTAGTCGCTTGTAAGACCTTGTGGGTCGCGTCTCACCTGAAAACCCAAAAGAACGCAGAGGTACCAGGGTGGGCGATCGTTGATGGAGTAGATCAGTTTGCTGTCCCTCTTGGGGTCCGGACCCTCTTCCAAAATGTGGGCACAGGGTTCGACAGTCTTTTCCCGGCTGCTGTCAGAAACCTGCAGAGATTATGTAAGCAAAACGTTACAATGCACATCACACTGCGACCAAACATCTCAAATTTTAGTCACTGTCTCTCATTTCAGCTTGTTTTGTCTTAATTCATTTTGAGGCCTCAATGTGGCCCTCAGACCCTCTGTTTTACAAAAACACAGATATAATTAAACTCACATTGATATAATCTATCAGTCCCAACAGACATGTGCAAAAACATGAACCACACGAACGGAAAATCCGGCATCGCCAAACGCGGCTTTTCCTGAATCCTAATCAGACATGCAATCGCGATTCATCTTCAAAACCTTTATTTGGGTCTTTGACTCAGATTCCTGCATTAGTCCATAATGGACCTTTTAAACTGTGTTAGTTCTGTGTTTGATCTCCCATTAAGAGAAACCAGGGCAAAATGTCTCATGGGAAATACATGACACGCCAAACAAGTGACTCGTTGTGATGCGTCACAGTGGCGCACACATCCGTATGAAAGACTTGAAAGAGATTCGCTTCTCTCTGCAGAAGATCTGAGGTCTGATTCAACACTTCCTGTGTCAGAACCACGAGGGGATAAAAACGCATCAGTCTGTGAAGACATAAAAGTTATAATGAGGACACAGACAGACTGAGAGACATACAGACAGACAGACAGAGAGATAGACAGACAGACAGACAGATAGATAGATAGATAGATAGATAGATAGATAGATAGATAGATAGATAGATAGATAGATAGATAGATAGATAGATAGATAGACGGACAGACAGAGAGACATATAAATAGATAGAGTAAGAGAGAGAAAGAGAGAGACTAACAGACAGATAGATAAAGAGAGAGAGAGAGAGTGAGAGACTGACAGACAGATAGATAAAGAGAGAGAGAGAGAGAGACTAACAGACAGATAGATAAAGAGAGAGAGA
>JBAJNP010004956.1:249-30960 GCA_036877545.1 Yasuhikotakia modesta | reverse complement strand
AGAACCTTTTCATGATATGCTAATTTTTTGAGATAGGAATTTTTGGTTTTCATGAGCTGTATGCCAAAATCATCAATATTAAAACAATAAAAAGGCTTGAACTACTTCAGTTGTGTGTAATGAATCTAAAATATATGAAGTCTAATGTTTATCAGTACATTACAGAAAATAATGAACTTTATCACAATATGCTAATTTTCTGAAAAGGACCTGTATGTTTAAAGGGGACCTAGAGTCAAAATCAAAATCAAAAAGTCTTGATGGAAAATGGCAATATACCCACCTAAAAGAAAAGTTCCGGACATTTTGAACCACTCTAAAGCATTTATGTTTAAAAAATGAGTGCCTGAAAACACTTTTGGACCACTGCACCGAAACAGAAAGAATCCCACTGTTCTACATGAAAATAGCTTGTAATCCAGTTTACTGTTTGTATTGTAGAAGTGTAGAAGTTTGTATTATTTATGTTTATATTATTAAAATTATTTTATATTATTTATGTGTTTAATGCTTCAAGATAATCTTTACTGTTATCCTGTTTGTCAATCCATTACATAATTGTGTTCTGTTTAGAATTAATTAACACTCAGTTTCGTATTCATATTTATTCAGTATACATTCAGAGCAGCTTCACTTCCATTTAGTTCAACACCAGTCAAGTCACAGCCAGCAAAAAGCCTTCATCTTGAATTTGAAGAGGACATTGAATATGTTAAGATGAAAATCTGCATTGCCTGCAAGACATGGGGAGAAAGGAGAATGACATTTAGTAAATTTGAACACATTTGTTCTAGGAATGACTCAAAATGATGTCTGCCTGATTTGCTTAACTAATAAAATGTTATTGCAATGATGTACTTTCTTACTCTCTTTATTGTTTTGTTCAACCAAATGTGGATTAGTCTCATTACACACTGCTAGTCAATGGTCACCTTGGGTCTACCTGTACCTTTCTGAGCCATGGTATATGTTAAAATAAATATAGTATAAATGTATGTTATATATATTGTTATACGTTTATGTTCTCGTTGAGTGTTACTCATTATGACAGTGACTGTATGGCTCAGGTGAATGTACAGCATTAAATAATGATAAACTTTTGGCCCAATTATGCTGTCATGCTCATTACTTCTTGACTTTACACTGTGGCTCAAATCTATTAGACATAGTTCTGTTTTCGTTTCGAACGGGGTAGATGCACACCGTCAGCCCAAGATTAACACGCAAACCTGAAGCCTCCGTTCATAAACAGTTTTACATTAAACTATAGTTCGTATAAAGTCTTCATTCATGATGATGCAAAGGATTAATGTCCAAATAGATGTAGTGGCTATAACTTTATTATGACGGGGGAACTTTGTGGGCATGTAACGCTGAAAGCGTTCAAACAAACATTACAAATAACTTACCATTGAGAAACATGTAAATCCTGCCTTTGCTGAACAGGTTCTTGCTCTAATTCCTTTGATTGTCCTCCTCTGATTCGGCTCAAACATATAAGGCTGAATCTGCGTCACAGCTGTCGGTCCGTGTGTTCGTGCAGAAATCATCAGAAATCGAGAAATCATCTTTAGTGACCAGCTCCCTTGTAGAGTGGTTGAGTGTAGAATAGTACTTTTGTTATTTAAGGTCTTTGACTACTAAGAGTCTACTATTGAGGTTGAGCTGTCCTTGGAGGGCAGCTTCCGTAAAGAGTGGTTTTATGTACAGCAATGGATGGTTTTCCGCTCTCCTTAGTAAATCAAATAAGTAAATCAAATACATCAGGAGTACTTGCATGGTTCCCCTAAAGCAGGGTCTATCTGAGGTTTATGCAGTTAGACCTTTAGCTAAGGGGTTGGATCTGGGGGTCACCTAGTAAGTGCATCTGTTTGGAAAAGCTCTTGGACTCATGCTTTTGAGTTCTTTGAGTCCCCGATTCTACTTGTTATGCTAATGCTTTGCCATGACAAATGTGGCCATCACTGCCCTCAACATGGCATTGTGAATGCTTGTCCCTAATAGCATCTAGCTACACACAGTGCAAGTTCTTTGTAACAAAACGTCTCTGGGTTACAGTTGTAACCCTGGTTCCCTGGGAGTAGGGAATGAGACACTGCACCTTGCTGCCATGCTTTAGCATTGCCTGCCCACTTTGCCTTTAGATGAAAAAATATTGACAATCAACAATGAATGACTGTTGATAAATGATACAGCAATAACCCAACAAGAGACTGTGCATTGCTTTTTTTGGATTTTTTGGCTTGATGTGAATTGGAGTGCGAGGAACCTGACTGATGTAAAATTATGTACAACCTGACTGATGTACATTGTACTGATGTTTTAATATCGATGTGCATGCAATGCATGTACATGTACATATGAGTTGATTTGTTTCAGTCTTCTAAAATAATTCATATATTTTTATATAAACATAATTCAGACAAATAATATTTAAATAATATGTAAACAAATAATATATAAATAAAAATCTTGGCTGTTTAGACTGTTTACTGTTAAAAACTTGCAAAATAACACCTTACTACATTCCCCCGCATTTTAAACTTGAAAAGAGAATAAAAAAAACCTGAATTAAGATCCTGCACACGTCCTGTCGTCGGTCTGACTCTGGTCTTATCACCCGTTGTACCCTGGACATTTCTCAGGGGAGTCATTGCAGTAAGACATATGGCTAAAGTCCATCTGTACTAGCCACTCAATTTGTCTGTCTGGTAGATAGCAAGCAGGAACAATGATTCCAAGTATATGTGGTAAAGAAATAATAGAAGGTCCCCCTCTCAGTCTCCAGAGCTGCTGGTGTAAAACTCCGGGAGAAAGCAATAAAAGATCTCTCAGATTAGCTGTGAGCTGGTCTAAAATTGATCAACTATAGTGGCTTTGAATCTAAAATCAGGAGGGGATAAAACATGATGCCCAAATACAGTGTACACAGTTTCCTGTGAGTCACAGTTTCCTCCCTGCAAAATTATTATGGCTAAAAGTGGTAAAAAGGTTCCAGCATATATCAATGTCAGCAGTCACAACACTTTAAGCAGATTGGCTAATAATATGTTTAATGTTTTAGATGGTTAAAAATGTTACAAGCTAAGGTGTTTTCCCTGTTAAATGTGCTTGTGCTGGGAAAATGTTGAAACATTTCAGCACAAATGCTTTTTTCCCTTGTGCTTGGATTTGACAAATCTGTTAAAGAAACATTGAAAATGTAATGTGCCATATATGTCCATTGACTTCAACATTGCTCACCTCTGCAAGCTAAGTCTCAAAGGTAAGCGCAGTAATGCTTGTGCAATTTTTAACCTTTCTCCGGAAAGTGCCTCCCTTAGGAGGGAAAGTCTTTAGGTCAGACAAAGCACAGCATAAAGAAAGAATTAAGCTTTTTTGCTCTTAGATGGCCATAAGATTAAATAGAGAACAAATGGAAATTTTTTTGAGAAAAAGTTTCCTGCATCTCAAATATTATATATTAATATCTAATGATCAAAACACAAATCTGTCTCTATGTCTATCTGAAATCTGTGTAAAAAATAAATAATGATAAAATTGGATAGAGTTTTGGGTGAACTATCACTTTAAAGCACAAGAGATTATTCACTAACTTCATGCTAATGAATCCAATACTGCTTGTTCCTTAGAGCCCAAAAGCTCTCACAAATTCAACAGTTCTCTGAAGGATTTCCAGATCTGCTAAGTTTAATACATTTGTGACCTAAGTTCATGAATATGATACTGCAACTGCAGTGTCAATCTATCAGATTTTGAGGCAGTAAATGGATTGCACCCGTTCTGCTTTGTCTCCATTTAAGGGCAATTCACATTTCCAATTCAACCAGAACATGAGCAACTATTTATACCTCCATGTGTTTTATTTGCAAGAAGCACACATAGATTTTACACAGCACAGAAAAAGGGCATTATTAGGTCCCTGGCCAAATATGACCTTGCTTGTTTTAGTATTTGTGCAAAATCAATTTTAGATCCCTCTGTCAGTTTGTCCTATGAAACTTGTCAAGGATGATATGTGACATAATTCCAAAGACAATAAAAAGACCATGATGCTTTCTCATCGCTCATCCTTCTTTTATTGAGATTTCTTGTACTCAAGACATTGCTTATTGAGCCAAGGAGAGAAGGGCGTTTTTTTTTCATTTAAGCCATTTATAAGTATAAAAACCCCTCGATATATAAAAATGACTGCTGCAATTTTAAGGTGAGTGTCAGAGGAACGCTTTTCAAGCTTTTAAGACATCTATTCTTATCCCCTCCAATGAGCCATAGGCTGCACTGCCCCCACAATTGTAAACAAAAGAAAAAAATATTGCTTTTTTTTTAAGGTTAACAGATTAAGCATTCTAGCAGTTTGGGCCAAAGGCAAGGTGAAATACCCCTCACAAATTATAAAGATTTATGTTGTGTGTCATGAAGCACTCCAACGCTGGAGAAATGTTTGCTGTGGTGTCATTTACACACTCCGGAGATTTCTGCTACATCCAGAACCCACAAACTGATGCAGTTCAGAAATAAACATGTCCTCCCCCCATCCCTTTTAATATGTCAGCTGTGAACGTGTTATGAGAGTTGTCTTAAACATGACTTGCATATGGTGATATACAGCCTTTATAAACATTGCCTGGCCCTCTGAGCACTGTTTTCTCAAAATGTTTGTTTTTGTTTTGTTCTCTCTATAGAGACTATGGATGTCATATTGTTTGAGTTATGTCCTTTAGTTTCTGTGCTAAAAACAGGGCCCTAGCAAGGGTCCCCTAACTGTAGATTGCTCTGGGTACCACCAACTTTATTTCATGCAAGGTGATGTAATTTTTTCAATGCTAAAATATATCCTCCTGCCCTATATGCAGAGACAATTATAAGTAAGCCATTTATAAATGGCTTTACCCTGGATCTCAAAATTACTCCCACCCTATTAGTAACAGCCCTTATGAAGACTAATATGTGAGGAGGTCACAAAAAATTGCATTCAATTGCATTTAATTGGATGACAAATAGAATATTCTTTGTTTACATCCATTAAGTCTTTCCACAATATTTTCAGCATCTGCATATTTTTATGGCTTTATGATTTGATTAACTCCACTCCTAATTATCATTCTTGTGCACATTTTGTGCAATTTGTGATTTTATTTCATGAAATGGGGGAGGGGTTGGTTTCGGGGAAAGTATTGGCTTGAGACTGACAAATATCAGTGTTAGCTAGATGACAGCCAGATAGTAATGTTTGCAATGGAAGATCACAACTAATCTTGGCAATAGGGAGGAAAGATTGTCTTCCTGAAAACTAATCAGTCAGAGCAGATTCTCATTTTGCATATGGATTCGCAAAAACCCCCATGCAGATCACAGGGGATGTTTGCTTGGCTAAGTCATTAAGAAAGCAGCCTTTCAAAGTACAACCCTGCTAATCTGATGTTGACGGAGGGAGCGGAATGCAATTGGTTTTGGGCTATAAAAAAATTGAGAAACCTTCTGGATAGGCTTTAATTGTGCCGCTTCAGAATACGTATAAAACAGTCTTTGAAAAAAGCTTCCAAAGGTAAAGAAAACATTCAGCCCAAACCAGAAAATACATTAATTAAAAAATACAAATCGGAAACACTGATTATTTTTACTATTAGTTTGAACAGTTTTTTTTTTTTTCAGAAATTGGTCCTGTTTTATATGTATTACACCAAGATGGCAATTTTCATGGTCATTTTCTTAGGTTTAAAATTGCTGCCAAAATTAAATTCTGCCAAAGATGACCTAACATATGTTTTTAATAAAGAATAAAGATTATCTGGGACTTGACTTGGAACATCACAGGGGTCAGAAAAAGATGACAGAATTATTGGTGAACTGTTTCCTAGAGTTTTAAACTGTTGCTTTAAAGAGATCAAATGAAGGCACTTTAATTACTGGTGATATTCCCCACACAAAAAATCCTAAAGATGATGTATAAAGCTTGGTCTGTGGTAGACCGCATAACTGCAAGGAGATTATCAATATGACAGACAGATTATTATTTGATAATAGCAGCCAACCAGCTTGTTTAGTCAAAGATTAAAAAGTCATTTCAATCTTAGGTAGAATGCCCAAAAACATGCCTAATCTATTACCATGCACCAAAGGTACATTATAGCTTATTTGGGTGAGAAATAGGTTGTTTAAAACAAAGAATGCTTATTATTACTGAAGCCATTGTCTGGTGCCTCATGATATCACAGACACCCCTGTTCCTGTAACTTCATCATCACAAATACAAGGGTCTGCTGCATTTTCTGTGTCAAAAACCTGAGGGAGCCCAAGCAGTGGATTATTTCTATTGTCTGTCCTTTAGAACCTGTGCAAATTCTGCTTAATGGAATTCTGGGATGGAAATGGACTCTGACAGCAGGATGGGTCGGGTGAAATATTAATAATCACTTTTGTTTTTTCTATCACAGAATAGCATGACACACAGCAATTCACATTTTCTATTACCGACCTCCACCTGGCTCCATTATGAGCGGACAGCAGGTGATTGGATATGTTTCTGAGGTTGAGTAACAACTCTATTTCTCTGGCTCATTCACCCAAATGGAGGGGTTCGAGAAGGCCAGCTTAACGCTGAAAGTCTGGAGAGATCTCCCTTATAGAGATGATGGTAAATAGCATATGCTTGTTTTCAGTGCTTCTAAAAAACATGGACTGACAACAAAACACAATGGGTCATTCAATTTTGTGATGCTTCCTGGGTTTTGTTTGTCTATGCCCTGAGGATTAAAATACACTTATATGTATTTTAATCCACAGGGCATATATGCAATATATGTTAAACTATTACATCTGCAAGAAGTGATTTTCTAAAAGCAAAACATTGAAACTTTTATAAGTAAAACATTTAAATAAACATTAAAAATGGCACCACTGTGGTAATTGTGGGTTTCATTTTGTTTTATTTCCTCACAATTGTTTGTGAAGTTTGTGTTTTATATCCAAATAAAAGGGCTTTGTGGAACTCACTATTGGTCAGGCTTATGTCATAAAGACTGCAAAATAGCACAATAGCACAATTACTCAAGCGTTATATCAGACAAAAAATGTAGCACAAAATTCTTTAGGTATCTTGCCTAATTTTAAAGATATGTATACCTGCTGTGTTAGTTTAATAATTTCTGTATTTAAGTGTGCTAAAATACAAAGATGGCCATGAACTACAAGTCACAAAACACCAATTTGCAAGCAATAAAAGCAATAAAACACATTTAGAGTTTAAAAAAACAGTAAGGGCTTAAGCCTTCAGCTTAAACCCACCTATAAACCCTGCCCCCATCTTAAGCACCACCCATGAAGTTCATTTGTTGCTTTTAGCATTCTGGACACAAGAAAGGTGGTTTAATCAGTCCACCATCACACAATCACAGTGCACTTTTTACCTCATAGAGACATTAAACTGTGAGACATTAAACTCTGATATACTCTACAACTGTTAATTTAATTTAGAGCATGTCTCGCTGCCTGGAACACACCTAATAAAAATCAATGAAACCTCAATGCAAACACTGGAAAAAATACAGCTTGGCAATTACGTCAGGTTTTTTACTCAGCTTCAGCAGTTGGCTCGGCTGATGAAACATCATTGCAGGTATCAGTGTACATTAGCCAGTGTTGTCGTTCATGCGCTCTGCTAAGATGTACTCAATATTGTTCTTATTACTGTAATGAGGCTGTGTAAGCTAAAGAAAGGTTAGGAACATAAAGCACTTCGCCTGCAATGCTAGCTGGATTGGGGGAATTCTCTGTGCATTAAATAATGAACAACAAAAACATGCTGTTAAGTCTCTCCTTAAAGGAAGAGGAAAGTTTGATTAATGTTGGTTCAAATGTATGAAAATATCACTTTCTGTGTAAGTCTATGTGATTTTGTTTGATAGATTTACAATTTGCTTAAATTGTTTCAATGAAACAATTTATAGTGTAAATGTGAACAAAGTGCAGAAATGATAACAACAATTCCGTTAAACTGTATGTTTTTATTATACTGTATGTATATTAACTGTATGTTTTCAGTTTGTATTTCAACATTTAAAATTTTTTTTCCACATTTGTATAAACTGCTCTGTCCCATTATGCAACCATTATGTTCCAAAATGCAACAAGACAAACTACTAACTAAAAAATGTACTTCTGATGATGTACCAAACAAATGAGTCTAACAAAAAATGCTTTTAAGGTGCAGCAATTCCCACCCAGTGGGAGGGGTAAATGTTGCAATGTGCTAAGGATAACATCAATGTCATGGGCATTATTAATGTACTTTACCTCAGATGACTAACATATATACATTTGGATGATTTACTTAGAATTTTATTACAAATAATAGTGTACTTTGCTAAAATCACCTTAATAATGGCTATAACTAATAGCTAGTTAAAACAAGTGACATCAAGTATTCAATTGTTGAAACAAGTAAAAAAAGGAGTTATTTAGTAGGATATTATGATCCAAGAATCATGCCACCAAGAATCATAATAATGCAAATCTCGGATGAGGATTAAGTGGTGGGTGTATTATTTTACATTTTGGCATATTGGATTGCACAGGGAAGAGATCCCCTCAATCCCACACTCTAGGGAAATGCTAAAAATCCCTGCAGATGTTTTCCTGAGGCCAGTGTCCTGTAAGAAATAGCAATGCCGCACTCCATCTCTGCATAGCTTGCCATTGCTAAAAGCTGACAAATATGCAATTAAGCCCGACTGCACACTCCCATGAATCTCCTTCTCTCCCCTCCATCAATGCAGCTGTATTTCCACATGACTTGTCTCCTTGATTAGGAGTCGATGAAAAGAGATGAACTCTGGGAATTTTACTCCCCTCCCTCTCTACAAACAGCCCTGTCGTTTACATTCTCACATCATTTCCAAATGTTTGTGAATGTTTGGGGTATCTTGGAGTCCCAACTTTCAAAAAGGATTTTTAAAGTTAATGGCAGACTTGTTCTTAGTTAAGCTGGTCAAAGTGAAATAAAGTTTAAAGCTCATTTGTCTGTCTGGGAACGCCAGTAACAAAGCCTTGAACCACGGATCAGACAAAACAGATCTTAATAGAATGTTCCAGATTGAAGTTGTGCAGGTGGTATAATGTCAGTGCCCACACAAAACAATTTAGACCTAGAAATGTAATCTCACTGCAAAATTGCTGTTTAAACTTTACAACTTAAATGTCAATTTTTCACACAGAATATGTATATTAGCTTTGCAAATAACAAAAAATATCAGAAAATAGCCTACACATTTCTGCTTCTAAACTCTCCCAAACACTGTCTAGATTTCCATTGTAGGTGTATTACTGTATTAGGTGTATTAACATCATAATGGCCATTGATAAAATTTCAGGGATCTCAGGGATTTGACCCATCTCAGGGATGGGTCAAAATTATTTTATACAATACCACACGCTGTCAGTAGTGCTAATTTATATTGAAACCAAAATTACTTGACAAGGGCCAAAGGAAAAATGAAATTATGCTGTATGCAGTCAAACGCTACAGAGAGAAATTGTTAGGAAAATCTGGAAACAAAATAAAGGATTATTGCCATTAATGAGCTAAATAACCCACAAGCCACAGTTTAAGTGCAGTGCCTGAGTGACATGGGCTCATTTTTGGGGCCAGGTACCCTGTCACTTGCTTAAAGTGCTTTTGTGCTGGGTGTGCATTCAGGAAGATTTGGCACATGTCAGGGTCCATTGTTTGCGAAGGCCACAGCCTCACTCCCTCTAGATCTCTGTCAGCATTTAACGTCCCTTAACCCCTCCCTTAACTCTCTTGCAGCAGATCTTGCAGGTTTTTGTGGAATCAGAACATTTGAAAAAGACTGGGTTCTGTGCCACTCTGAGTACTTTTAGCAAGAAACAGCCCTTTCAAATCTCTCAGAATGCAAAGGGTCAATGCTTAGCAGCCTCCCACTCTGGTTTGCAATGGAGCGGACATGCAGTTAACATTAGTTCTGTCACACATTTACCAGGAATTTATCAGAGCAAGCAAAGGTTTTGGGAAGTTTTATTTTAGTACAGATGTAGCTTCAGAGAGCAGCCATGACTGACTGCTTAAATGTCTATGTGTCATTATTTCCCTTCACATGCAACTTCTGTAAGACATTCAGACTATACATTCGCATATGGCTTTTGTGATTAAAAAAGCACTTAGTGGCTATAACATTTTATAACAACCTGAAGAAATGAGGAGCAGCAGACATCATCGCCATGTGACAAATCTCTTGTATGAAAAATACTTGCTGTTTTTCAATTTCACATGTGATTTTGACCTGCATGAAGCTACCTAGCTTACCAGGGCTGGTAAACTGTCACAGCCATTTGCTGTTTTTAAATTAATTTGTAAAAATCCTGGCTGAAGTAACAGATCATGTTTAGTTGTATAAAGATTATAATTACATTTTTAGAAGTAATGTAATACTAATAAGCCTGAATAAGATCACCTTGCTTGTGTCACAAATAAAATGGACTGAAAAAAGATCTAATCATATACTTTTATGACCAAGAACACTCTGAATACAAAAAGAATTGGGTACATTTTTACTAAGTTCTTTGGGAACTCAAGTGAACACTTAGGATTTGCATTATTGCATCTGTAATGAAGAATTAAAAAAAAACTTTCATCTGCCTCTGTGTGTAGTCTTTGTTCATTGCCAGCCTGAGTGAATCCTACATTTAAAGACATAAAGTGCTATTAAAATCTATTTCAATGCAGTACAAGATGAAATCCAAATTCGTTTTATTGATCAAGAGAGATTAATAAACATAGCTAAAATGAGACAGATGGAGCCTTTGAAAGTCTTTACTGAGGTTTTAATCTGTCGAACTTCAGCTCGGGTGTCGTCCACTTGTTTTTTTTTTTTGAGGCACTATAATGGCAATGACAGAAAGGGAGCAAAAACTCAGATAAAGAAAAGATCACGGGAGGTTCTCCTCCTCCCTCCTTCCCATGTGTCAGAATAAGTTTTGCTTTTAGGGGACATCACGCAGTGAAATTGCTTTGCCAAATGTCATCTGACCTTTTCATATGACACTGGTCTTAATTGTATTTAAAATAATTACACCACATAATCACTTTCATTGAGATGGTGAAAGCTATAATTAGAGTGTGTAATTGACATGGTGAGTAAAACAATAGGATCTGTTGAAACCTAACAGTGATTGTTGTACATTAGCTTTTCGATGGCCTTTAAAAATTCCCTGACTAAGGAGCAGTTATACAGCATACATGACAACAGTTATACATCTTGCTTTATTTCTGGTGTTCATTTAAAAGCACTTGTTCTTTTATTTCAGTGATCAGGAACAAAGTCAAAACAAGCGGCCTTGAATTTCATATAAAACAGAAAATACAGTAATTTATGTAGGCTAATTATATTTAGCTCAGCATGTAGAATATAATATAAATATCTTAATTATTGTGCTTACAGTATCTATGCACAGTACAGTATCTTTTTTTCTTCTAAATTAATTTTAAACCATTACAAACTTTGTCACAAAACAGTGCACAAAAGTTTAAGTTTTGTGAACTATCCTTTTAGCATTACTACTATATTTTAAGCTGTGTGACACAGAACCCATTCACAGAGGTTTTTTGACAAATCCAAAATGACAGGCAGAATCTAAAAAGAGGTAACAAGCAATGGTCAAAAACACAGGCAGACAGGCAAACCAGGGAAACAAATCAAAAGGGGCAATCCAAAAGAGAAAACAGATAAACAGGCAGAATCATAAACATGAAGTCAAACCAATATAAACAGTAAGTATGCAGTGTAAACACTGGCAATACTTCACAATGTGCTTATTCGAGCACAAATGCTTAAATAGTCCAGGAAACAGGAAACTGGCAAACAGGAAACAAAGAAAGCAACAGTCAGTATTCCGGTGAGGGTTCCCTCTGCTATAAGAATAATCTAATATAGGTTAATTTATATATATAAGACTACTTTACTGTTCTTTCTTTTTACTGTAGAACTCAGATTTATTGTGTGCTATTAACACTTCAGGAGCAGGAGGAGGTGTGTGCATAAGAGTGATAATAAAATCCAACATAATTCCAAACATATCGCGATTGACGCTCATCTAAACCTCTTTTCAGAGTCTGTCATTTAATGATGCAACGCTTTCAAAAGCTTTTCCTAAACAACATTTAATAATTACACATCTGACATTATTTAAGACATTAAATTATGCAAATGAATGAGTCCCTGTAAAAAGCGCTGTAACATGTCACTGTGATACAATTAGACTAAAACACATATTACACTGGTCAGGAAAGCACCTGTGGCCTGTTAAGGAGAGAGTGGTCAAACATCGAAAACATGGCAAATGATAAAATAGACAAGATAGTAGGACCTGATTCATGTCTATGAACCAGAATAGCACAAGTCTTTGCTGTAGGTTGTTTTTGAGGTATAAAACAACGAATAAATGAGGTGCAACAGCATCAGTCAGGTGATTATAAACAGCTGATGCATTTCTCGGTTGATTGTCAGTGTCAGATATATACTCCTGTGAATGAATCCTGTGGTTTATGGTCAGTCATAAGCACTAATGCTTCATTAATATTTCAACCCCTAGTCTTGTGATATTTAGTTTGAGCACAGATGTGTTGAGATGCAGTGCAGTCAGGCATTAGTGACATGCTCCAGATCCATTTTGAAATTACACATGGTTGAAGGTTAAATGCGAATACTAAGAGATTTGATAATTCTAAAAACAGTCATTATCTTGTTTAAAATGTCCTGTCTGATGGCAATCATTTCCATCCATATTTTTGCCATTTCCAAACATATTTTTACAATGTGCTATTGACCATTTTATTTAGTACTGTTTTGTTTCGTGTGTTTTCTTTGTTTCACTTTCCTGAAATATCTGCTGGGAAAATTGTAAAACTATGATGTCATTATAAGCTTTATAATAATAAGCTTTCTTGATGAGCTATTAGACGCTTATACAATGTAGCTGAATTAAAGCTGTATAAGGAGGCTTTTTTTACATTACTTTAAAATAAAGGGGTCCAACCTGCAAACAGCACCACTTAAGTTGGGTCTTCTGTTTTGAACACACCTGACTCACACCATCAACTCATAGCAGAGATCATGAATTAAACTGAGCACGTCAATTAGGGGAGAGATCACACAATGCAACACTTGACCTTTTGTTTCTTGTATGATAAATTAAGATCTAGTTTGACTAATTATTTAATTGTATTTAATTAGGTTAAATACAATAGTTATTTATATAGCATTTAATATAAAATAAAAAAAAGATGCTGGAGGTCATGTAACAACCACAACATTGAACAAGTAGGATTATGTAATGCATACTGTTTCAGTAGTTGCAGTATTTAGCAGTGTTTAGCAGTATTTAAAGCAGTATTTAGTTTGTTTGTCAGTTATATTCGTAAAATCAACTTTTTTTTAAAGCAACTCATTCAAACAAACTAACATGTAAGACTTGGGGTTAGGTTTAGGCTAGCAACACATGTATTCCTCTCAGTTTACATGACCATACCTTACTAATTCCCCTTACTGATCAAACAATTCACCTAAATTCTAACAATGTGTGCTGTAACTTTATTCCATGTCCTGTGTTTGCTTTCTGTTGTTAGCCGAGCAGAAAGAATGTGATTTCTACTGGGCCTGAAGCCTGTTACAATAGTCTGTACAACACCCAGACCTAAAGGACAGATTGAAATGCCAATGCACTGTACAAATAACATTTCGCTATGTTTTAAAGGCAGAGCATCTGAGTGTGAAACAGAGGGTAATAAGTGCATCAAGTGTAAATGTAATGCAGTTGTTAACCCGTCGACATAGGGAAATATTAACTTCACATAAACACAGAAATGAAAAATACATTTCCAAAACTTTGCAGTCAACATTGAAAGGAGTGATGCTCAAAAGTGTTTCCCCCAGGGGCAAAATAACAAAGTACACATACGAGAGATAATGTTCTGCACATCACAGATCAAGCTCACATGGGTTCACCCAGCGTTCCATAGGTTAATGCATTTTCTAAACTTCTTGTCTAAACCTTCTTGTCATATGTGAAAGGTTATTTAAAATGATGTATGTGAGCAGAAGACAGTAAATAAATGTACATATTCAGTTTACTACCTGTTAACCTAAATAGCCAAACAGCAAGTCATGTCACCATTCAATATTTAAAGCAGCCAGTCAAGTACAAGAGGTTCAGCCATTGTTGAACCAAAGATAATGGAGGAAATGTGATCTACGTGAAGTAACTTGTTATTACTGTTGGTGTCACAGGCAAATGGTTTTAAAGCACTATAGTCTGAACAGAGAGTGATTAAAAAGCAATGCATTGGCTAAGTGATGATGAGTCAGAGGACAGTGGTCACATTTAACATAAGAATGTTGCTACAAATTTCCCAGCGCACTCTCATTAGAAACATGACTGTACTGATTTTAGATGTGCTTCTTAAAGCATCATTTTGGTCTTATTATTGTTTTTAATTATTATTTTATTGTATTTATTTATTTATGGTTTGCTAAGTTTAAATTATGTTGTTATATTACTGTATGTTGTTCATAGTTTGTACCACATTAATGTAGTTGTATGCTGCTTTTTGATATTATAATTATATATTTATTTGCCTGTTCTATTTTCATATGACTGCTGTGAAGTAGAGAGGAGCATAACAAAATAACATTTTGGTTTTCTTAAGTTTAAATAAATGCACTGTGTTTTAATAGTTTTCGTTTCCTAACCAAGAAGGAAATACCTATATAGTTTGTAATACAAGATATGCCAAAATATTTTCTAGAAAAAATGTTCTTTCAAAAATATATATATATATTGGCCTGAGGGAAACATACCTGACCTCGTACCTGGGCTGTGCCCACCACAGGTTGTGGCCATTTCATTCATTATGACCTCTATATATACTCACCAGTTCCTTAGCCATCTGTAAAGTCTTCTTTGCCATGGCTGACATTACAGAGTGGGTTTTTCTGTGTTATGCTTACTTGTGGATTACCTGGCCTGTTTATCATTTCCTAATTGTTCTCTGTCCGCCTTTGTGACCATTGCCTTGTTTACTGGATTACTCTTGTTGTTTGCCGCCTGCTCTGACCAATTGCCTGGACTTTGATTATGTTTTGAGTTATCTGCTTTGTTCTTGTATGCTGTTGTTGACAGCTGCCTGTTTTGACCACGATTACTAATAAAGCTGCCAATGGATCCTCTATCTTCTAACCCCTTATTACAAACAGTATAGTGACTAACTGTAGTTTCAGTTAGATTGCACTGAGTTGTCATTTTTAAATGGGAAGATGGGGAAATGGTGAGTTTTTGACTTCAGACCTAGACAACCTTTAATTCTGACATGCAAGCCTTAGGGTCATAATTTGGTATAAACTATACGATCCATAATTAACGCTTCACATAATTAACGCTTCAATTACTTATGCACTAAAGCCACTATTTTCCCTAAAATATACTTACAAATATAGAAAGAACTGTTTTTTTATTGTTCTGCATTTATCAAAATAAAATCAGACATGTCTAATAGATTCCTGTTTTTTAATGTTTCATTTTTATACAGGGTTTAATCTGATTGCTGCAGTGTTTAGTTTGGTTGGTTAACATTTCAAGAGTGTAGTGTGGCTTGATACATCATTGTTCACTTTCTAAACTGATTTTCTACAAGTGTTATTCCTGACTAAGCTTGTTACTTTATATGCCACAGTCTGTTTACAAAAGAGCAGGTATAGCAAGCTATCACAAAGCACAAGCTCTAAAATTCATAGATCTTTGAAGTTTCGAGGTAAGAGGTAAGAGCACTCTGCAGAAGTCAGAAATGACCAAAACCTTAAGGAAATGTTTCCAGCACCTGACTAAATCCATTAAAGCCTGAGTTCTGTGACATCTGTGACTTATCCCAAATTAAATATGGTCCTCTTACTCCACATAGATAACAGCGTCAGCATAATGAAGATGTCAGCATGTTGTAATGCCTGGCCAGCAGAGAGGGCCCTTTCCCTGTTACCCTTGGCATTGGCTCCCTCTGCTTCTTCTGTAGCAACTTCTTGTTTGCTAGCTATAAAACCTAGCCTAGCAAACAGGAAGTTGCGAAGTGTCTGATTTGCCCTTGTTGTTCTGTCCTGTCCTTGTTTTTGCCTTGTCTTGCCTGTTTTTGCCTTGCCTGTTTTGCCTTGCCTGTTTTTGCCTTGCCTGTTTTTGCCTTGCCTGTTTGTTTTTTGACTTTGGACTGCTCTCTGGTTTTTGTGATTGTTTTCTGCCTGCCCTGACCCCTGCCTTACCTGTTTGCCTGTGATTTCGACCCTGACCATGCCACGCTTTAATAAAACCATGAAAACCCAGCGAATGGATCCTATATTCTTGCCAAGCCTATGCGTAACACCTAGCCTACGCGTTACACATGTATTACAGATGTCATGCTGAAAAGCAGTGAAAAAGTTTCTGTTGACAGTCACTTTTTTCTTCAGAGCAAATGTTGTGTGATTATTGACAGCAGACGTATCGTCTCCTCTGTGCGAGGGATTTTGACTCTCTATAGATGAAATGAAGTTTGCGTTGATTGAACACAATTTATGGTAGTGCCATAGCTTTCATGTAGATGATAGTAATTTGGATGATTCTAAGATTTTTAAAAATATGTTCACTCTTTGTCGTGACTTCCAAGAAATTAACACTGTTATATGTAGAGCATCAAAATATTTACGAATGTATTGTAATCACTTCATAACCAAACATATTGAGGCAACATGCAAAATTTATTGGTCAAAAATAATAATAAATTAAAAATCAACAACAAACTCTAACCTAATGATATCACTGTTGAACTTATTCTAAATCTTTAGGCAAATACTTTAAAGCTCACTGGCCAGCTCTTCAGTCAATATTGTTTTAAGCTGTTTTTAAGAAATGCAACAAAAGTACATTGCCAGATGAAATTGTTATTTGTAATGACAAGGAATTTGCAGATAATAGTTGTTGGTTTTCTTTTCTGGTCCACAGGTGTAGATTTAAATACAAACACAATATATTGGCATTGCTTAATTTGTAAATGGCTAGATTCTTTTATGGGAGTTTGGAAAGAGAACTGCATGTCACAGAAGGTCTGTGTGTTTTGTGATAACGTCATTGTCTGTGTTCTTCTTTTGAAATTTGTTCCTATATAAACCAGATTGAGGTGGCCATTACATATTCATACTACAAACGTCACAGAATGCTCACAAGTTTTCACTCAAAAATAAAGAAGTGAAAGAGAAAATCGAACCCTTACAGGGAAGACCAGTAAACTTAAGTTTATGTTTAAATATTACTGAATCAAATATCAAATTTACCTATTTAGTCAATGTACAGCATTTTTCATTTTCTTTTATCCTACAGCAGACTGTCCATGTCATGTAGTGATAAATTAAACAGACAGACAAACAGACAGATGATGGCATCCTGATATAGTTTGCTGATTAATTTTTCCCTGAACAATTCTGTCTGCATCTTTTCCCAATGCAAAATGCATGTTTCACATATTTTATGGCAACACATAAATCAGTGTAAGATAACAAAACCTTTGTATTCTGTTGTAGTGTAGGGCTTTGTTTTGGATATCTAACTTTTAAAAAAACTGCAGGTTTTACTGTCTATACTGCTTTCCTATTCTCTTTGCCTTTTGAGCTGTCTTTCCCGCTTTCCAACAGCTCAGTAGTGCAGTCAAACGGGTGAGGACGACCCACATTCCTAATCATCTGAATTGTTCCACTGGGCTGCGAAATTATGGCAGGCACCAGGCGAAAACAATGGAGAACAAAATTTCTCATATCCACGGGCCCAAACAACTCAACGCATTTTATCTCTGCACTGACGGAAATCCTGCCCCAGATGACGTGACATAGCTTACAGGAAAACTCATTATGCACATCTCTTTAACTTTATACAGCGCACACATTCACTGTCAAGATTGCAGTTCTGCAACATAGCCTAACATTTCATCTCTCTTCAGTTGAACTGTTTAAACTGCCTGTTATTAATTGTCTTTGCCCCTTTTCCTTTCTGAGCTGTTTGTCCCAGCAATATTCCAGTTAAATACTGTATGTGATAAACACATTTGTTTTTACTTTTCAGAGCCTTCTTTCATACATTATGAGCTTAATTAATAAAAAAAATCTCAGTGTATTAATGCAATTATTGTCTCAGGGATTGATATCTGCATATGCAATTCTGAGCATCAATCTATCGAGCTGAAGCAGTTCACATGTGTCTTGTGAACATGCATGTGTCTACAGCTTGATTTATGAAGCATAAGAGGTCATTCAACACGTGATACAATTAAAAACATGCAAAACAGACATATATGTGTGGTTATTATATAAATTTATGTTACATAAATAATTCAAATACTTCCAGAAAGGGGTAATTCACAATAAAGTCAAAGTGGAGTTTATTGTCATTTCAGCCATATACACAAGTACATAGTGAAACGAAACAACGTTTCCTCAGGAACAAGGTGCTAATATACAACGCAGTACAAAAAAACAAAGAAGTACACCATACAATGCAAATAACAAAACAGAGACTAAGCTAAATAAAACTACAATGTACTGTATATACAAAAACACAATCAATACATAAAGTGCACAGACTGCAAACAGGCAGCACAGGACAAAAGTAGGACAAAACATAAATTAATTAAAAAAAATTAAAACAATTAAAAGCCTACATTTTCTGTTTGTGATTTTCAGGGTTTGGTATTAACAACGTAGTATATATACAGTGTGTATGTGTAATATATAAGGCTAAATAAGACTAATTAAGGCTCTTAATGAAGCACATAATTAAAGCAAAAAAAATGCCGGCTACCATGTAGAGTCTGCCAGTTCAAACAGTTTGAGTTGGAAAGTTAATAAAAAGCTGAAAAGAGCCATTGGTGCCCTTGGGTGGTACCCAAAGAAACTCTGAATACATTTATCTATGTCTTACAATGAACTCCATATGTATTATATACTGGCTTCAAAATAGAATTCAAATATTTGTCTTGTTTCTAACTAATAAATTATCTGAATAGTGTACAAAAGACTTATGGTACATTCTTAAAGTTTTATTCAGTTAAATTTTCTTTTAATTTATACAGCTCATTCACAGTGTTGCATTCACAGTGTTGCACAGCATTGCAAAAGATGAACATGACAATTGACATAGATGGTATTACTTTTGTCACAAACTGGGTGTGTAGGGAGACAGGATATTTAATGGTGTCATTGAATTATTGTTTTGGTGTAGGTACACCTACGGTGTAGGTTACTTGTACTAATTCATGCTACTATAATTATGTTAGGTTTATCAATAAGAAGATTAAGATGATAAATGACATGAATAGTCTTTTGAAAAAGAGTAAATAATATAAAATATTACAAAAATGTATTGTAATTACAATTACAACTAAAGCTGCAAGCAGCGGTAAGCGGGACCTCGCATCGGTGCCATCGTCACCCAGTGCCACCCAAGCTTTTGAGTCTTCCACGAAAACACAAAAGCTTAGCAATATAGCGTCGCAAAGGCCTTAAGATGAGAATGACACCACCACAAAGTTGATCGAACAAAAACTGTAAGAGGACTTTGTTAAAGTACGATGCATGGAATTTGTCAAAAATAATAAAAATGTCATTTGCCATTTTGCCCCACCTAATTAATTTCCGATGGGGCTGATGCGTGTGCAAAATCTGGTGGGTTCTTGAGCATGTTAAGGCCCTCAAAAGTGCGACGAAAGTCGGAGAAGAATAATAATAATAATGAAAGCTGCAAGCAGCGATAAGCGGGACCTCGCACAGGTGCCACCCCCACCCAGCGCCACCGCCACCCTGGACTGCTAGCACCACCCAGTGCCACAGCCACTTGCTGGCTTTAATAGCAGTGATTTGTGGGCAAAAGCATAGGTTAATCGTAGTGTAAAAAAGCCACTTCCTGTGTAAAACACGCCACGTTCTGTTGACTGCAGGTGGCGCTACAACCGTAATTGAGCATTACCCTATAGATGTTTTCAGGCCATGATTTTTATCAAATGAGTGAAGGATGGGGCCGGTCAGACACTATAGGCCTGAGAAAAAAACGCCTTTTTCTTCATGGAAAAATGCAAAACCTTGGCAGCCCGCCATGGTCGTGTTCTTGCACGAAAACTCAAACGCTTCGCAATTTCACATCGCAAAGGCCTTAAGATGAGAATGACACCAACACAAAGTTGATCGGACAAAAACTCTAGGAGGAGTTCGTTAAAGTATGACACGTGGAATTATTATCAAAAATAATAAAAATTCAGATTTAATTAAAAATAAATAATCGCCTGTTGGGATTAGAGGTTCGCTCCAAGAGACTTTTTAATGAATTAAAGTTTTCTATAGACCTACCAAATTTGGTACATGTACGTTAACCGTAGTGCTCTGGGCAGGTTTAGGTGGCGCTATCGAGCCATTTTGCCCCGCCTAATTTTAAAACCACTAATAGGCTCGGGTTTTTGTTGGGGCTGGTGCGTGTGCAAAATCTGGTGAGTTTTCGAGCATGTTAAGGCCTTCAAAAGTGCGATGAATGGCGGATAATAATAATAATAATAATAATAAACAACACAGAAACAATAGGGACTTCGCACATTAGTGCTCGGTCCCTAATAATAATTAAAGCTGCAAGCAGCGATAAGCGGGTCCTTGCACCGGTGCCACCCCCACCCAGCGCCACCCATGACTGCTAGCACCACCCAGTGCCACAGCAACGTGTTGGTTTTAATAACAGTGATTTGTGGGCAAAAGCATATGTTAATCGTAGTTTAAAATATGCCACTTCCTGTGTAAAACACACCACTTCCTGTTGACTGCAGGTGGCGCTATAACAGTAACTGAATATTACACGGTAGATGTGTTTAGGTCATGATTTTTATCAAATTTGTGAAGGATGGGGCCGATCAGAGCATTATAGGCCTTAAAAACAACATCTTTTTGTTCATGGCGAAACGCAAAATTTGGCAGCCCGCCACGGTCAGGTTCTTCCATGAAAACTCAAACGCTTCGCAATTTAACATCGCAAAGGCCTTAAGATGAGAATGACACCACCACAAAGTTGATCGGACAAAAACTCTAGGAGGAATTCGTTAAAGTATGACGCATAGAATTTGTCAAAAATAATAAAAATCCATATTTAATTAAAAATAAATAATCGCCTGATGGGATTAGAGGTTTACTCCAAGAGAATTTTTTTAATGAATTAAAGTTTTCTATAGACCTACCAAATGTGATACATGTACGTTAACCGTAGCGCCGAAGTTTAGGTGGCGCTATGGAGCCATTTTGCCGTCTAATTTCAAAACCTAATAGGCGCTGAGTTCTGGTGGGGCTGGTGCGTGTGCAAAATCTGGTGAGTTTTCATGCATGGTCCCTAATAATAATAATAAATTATTAATATTAATAAATTATTATACGCACACTTAGTGCTCGGTCCCTAATAATAATAATAAACAACACAGAAACAATAGGGACTTCACACGCTAAGTGCTCGGTCCCTAATAATAAACAACACAGAAACAATAGGGACTTCGCACATTAGTGCTCAGTCCCTATTAATAATTAAAGCTGCAAGCAGCCATAAGTGGGACCTTGCACCGGTGCCACCCCCACCCAGCGCCACCGCCACCCATGACTGCTAGCACCACCCAGTGCCACAGCCACTTGTTGGCTTTAATAGCAGTGATTTGTGGGCAAAAGCATAAGTTAATCGTAGTGTAAAAAAAGCCACTTCCTGTGTAAAACACACCACTTCCTGTTGACTGCAGGTGGCGCTACAACCGTAATTGAGCATTACTCTATAGATGTGTTTAGGCTATGATTTTTATCAAATGTGTGAAAGATCAGTGCCGATCAGACACTGTAGGCCTGAGAAAAAACGCCTTTTCTTCATGGAAAAATGCAAAAATTGGCAGCCCGCCACAGTCATGTTCTTGCGGTCAGGTTCTGGTGGGGCTGGTGCATGTGCAAAATCTGGTGAGTTTTCGAGCATGATAAGGCCCTCAAAAATGCGACGAATGGCGGAAAAGAAGAAGAAGAAGAATAAACAACACAGAAACAATAGGGACTTCGCACGCTTAGTGCTCGGTCCCTAATAAACAACACAGAAACAATAGGGACTTTGCACCTAAACTTCGCACGCTTAGTGCTCGGTCCCTAATAATAATAAACATTACAGAAACAATAGGGACTTCGCACGCTTAGTGCTCGGTCCCTAATAATCCAAGTCACAAGACAAGGGTCGGCATGCAGAAAACATTAAAAAAACCAGAGGGCAGTCCAAAGTCAAAATCCAAGAAACCAAGAACACATAGAATCCAAAACCAAAGAACAAGGGAAAGGCAAAACAATACTTCCCAACTTCGTGTTTGGTTGGCCTTAGCTTTATAGCCACCAAACAGGAAGTTACATTGAAGAAGCAGAGGGAGCAACTGCTAAACGTTAGGGGGAAGGGGCTCCCTCTGCTGGCCTGGCATCCGTCACATATAATTCCTAATTCTTGGTGACCCAGCCATGGCTGTAGTCATTGTTAGTCGGCAAAAGTTTTAGGTTTTAAGTTTTAAAAGTTTTAAGGTTTTAGGTTGATCTAGAGTTTGTTAAGACTTTCCTGTAGGTTGAGAAACTATTCTACCTCTAGTTTTGTTTAATTACAGCTACATTCCATTTCTCTGCTGGAGAATGTTAATGTCGTAAACATGTATACCATTGGAGCCTTGTTTGACCTGTATACTACAGGTGCTAAACTGTCACATTCACAAGCACAAAAATGCTTTGCTAGCTGATCACAGTGTGACTCAACCATATGTTGAGTCATATGCAAGTACAAACCATGGTGGTAAAAGTTTAGGTGTGCCATTTGTTATGTAAAATTACTTTTATGTTATTTATAAGTCATTCTTAGGTTTTAACACTCCTTAGGAGTATAAACACTGTGGTCTCAAATCTTGCTGTTTATGTCAACTACCTCTCAATCTGTCATGTTCTAACATATAATAGTCTACATGTTGTAACAAGGGCTCAGTAGATGGTGGATCCATAAGCATTGTCTTTATTAGCAAACAGGGTTAACAAACAGGCAATGGTCAAAACCAGCGATGGTCAAAACCATTAATCTCGCGAATGTCTGATCCCTTTCTAACAAAACAGATGAACTTGTTCTCCACACCCGCATCAATGGGGATTTTGCAAACTCTGCCGCACTGTGCTTCACTGAAACCTGCCTGAGTGAAGCTATTCCAGACTACGCGCTTCATCTGCCGGGCTTCCATCTGTTCATAACCGACCGCAGCGTGGTGTTAATGGGGAAAACGAGGAGTGGTGGGTTGTGTTTCTACATTAATGAAAGTTGGTGTTCAGATGTAACAATGCTAAAGAACTCTCTATAAACTGTAAACCTTTCTTCTCGCCGCGGGAGTTTTCCTCGTTCATACTTTCCTCGTTCGCACGTTCCTATGCAACTGCTGGCTAAACTAACAACCAAGATGGAGCAAAGATACCCGAGATACCCGAGAGACTGTCTTTTATTAATTCTCTGAGATTTTAACAAAGCAAATCTCACCCGTGAACTGTCAAAATACTAACAGCAAGTTACATGTCCCACCAGAGACAGTAACATATTGGATCACTGTTACACCACAATAAGGGATGCGTATCATTCTTTTCCAAGTGCAGCTTTGGGACTCTCCAATCACTGTCTTGTTCATCTTATACCGACCTACAAGCAGAAACTGAAAACAGCTAAACCTGTAATAAGGTCTGTTAAAAGATGGACTAATTAAGCAGAGCAGGATTTACAAACCTGTTTTGATTGTACAGACTGGGGTGTTTTTGAAGCTGCAGCCACCAACTTGGACGAGCTCACAGATACTGTAACATCATACATCAGTTTCTGTGAGGATATGTGCGTCCCCACCAGGACATTTTTTATCATTTTCTAATGACAAACCTTGGTTTACTGGAAAACTCAAACAGCTTTGTCATGCCAAAGAGGTTGCCTATAGAAAAAGGGATAAAACCTTATATAATCAGGCCAGAAACAGGCTAACAAAGGAGATCACTGGCTAAAAATAGATAATTGCAGAACCAGTTTTCTGCTAACGACCTGACGTCTGTCTATAGAGGTCTGAGGGACATCACAAAGTACAAGATGCTGCCATCTGTGGAGAATCAACAGACAATGGCAGACAAACTCATTGTGTATTACAGCAGGTTTGAAAAGCCCAAAGTTGATCTGTACTTCACACCAACTCCCCCTGCAACCCCCCTTCTGCTGTCCAACCTGCACTCAAAGTCTGCGTGGAAGATGTGAGCCGTGTTTTCAAAAAACAGAAAACTAGGAAAGCTTCAGGTCCCAACGGAATTTCACCTGCCTGTTTAAAAGTCTGTGCTGACCAACTGGCCCCAATCTTCACACAGATCTTCAACAGATCTCTGGAGCAGTGTGAAGTGCCCTGCTGCTTCAAACACTCCACTATCATTCCAGTCCCCAAGAAAACCCAAATCACAGAACTCCGCTCTGGTCCTTTGTCGACCCTGCTGCCTGCCTTCTGGACCATTGCCTGTGTATTTTGGATTTCTCCTATTGGATTTACTACGTGTACCCCGTTTGTTGTATTTTTGATCTCTGCCTGCCTGACCATGTTTGTTATTAATAAAGCTATGCCGCATATGGATCCCCCCTGTGTTTGAGCCTTTGTTACAATAAAAAATGAGTTTTAATTTACTGAGGTAGTAGTCTAGTTGTCTGTTTATGTGTTGCCTTATCAAGCTACCATTTAAGGTTTTTATTTCTCTGTCCTGAGTGGATATTTCACTGGGAGTTTGAAAAAATAATAAATAAATTATTTAAAAAACTGTGTGAAAAGCATATAAGTAAAATGCAGTCACTGCATCAGCTTCTATGTTACAAGTGGAAAAGTTCAATGAACCTGAACCTTTAAATGGAAAAAGATAGATACAAAATATCTATTCACAGCTTGGGTCCCTCCTGGTTATTCTAATCATTGCTTTACAAACATAAACATTTGAACATGTTTATTTTTTTATTTTTTGCTTATTAAATAAGAATAAATAATGACTCACTGTAATATTATTTTTTTCTCTGTTCATAACCAGTGTACTGAGCTCAACATGTGCTTTAGCTTTGGGGAAACCAGAGTTATGTTATGAAATTTCAGAGACAGTTTATGTCAGGTTGTCACTGCCTCTATGCTGTTTCTTAAAAGAAAAGTTCACCCAAAATTTGGTCACAATATGTTCACCTTTATGTCTTTATTTTGTGAAACACAAAAGTGAAAGTGACATGATTTTGTCAGTTATGGTTACCCTTGCCAAATGGTGCCTTGCTTAATGGCACTTCACTTTGTGGGCAGTTGTGGTCTACTGGTTAAGGAGTCGGGCTTGTAATCAGTAGGTTGCTGGTTTGATTCCAGCACCGGCTGATAGCAACTGAAGTGCAACTGCACCTGCTCCCCGGGTGCTGCAGGGATAGCTGCCCACTGCTCCGGGTGTGTGTGTGTTCACTCCTCACATGGATGGGTTAAATGCAGAGGTCACATTTCGGTTATGGACAAACACGTCACTTTCACTTTTTTAATTTCACTTTGGAATTAAACCAGTGACCACCTCTGGTTACGTATGTAACCTTGGTTCCCTGAAGGGAACGAGACGCTGCGTTGAAACACTATGGGGAACACTACCAGCGTTTATGCACTCTGAACAGGTGTGTTGAATCACTGATTACGAGGCGTGACGTCACAGACGGGGAGACGTCATGACCAGCAAGCCATAAAAGCACATGTGTTGCTCTGCCCGAGTTAACTTCGACCCTGAAAAAAGCGAGCGCAAGCAGGAGGTGCCTGAGGTATGGATCGAGATGCAGCATCACGTTCCCTTCAGGGAACCAGGGTTACATACATAATCTGAGACATTCCCTTTCAGGAACTCGAGCTGCGTCAAAACGCTATGGGAACGAGATGCCAACTCCACCATAGCGAGGGGACCTCTGCCCTATGTCGAGTCCAACTTAGGAAGTCAGGACAAAGGTAGTAGTAGAGGCCTGAAGATCAAGGCCGTAAAATCTTACGATGGTCAAGGGAGTGCACCATGTGACAGCATCGCAGATGTCCTTATTTGAGACACCTGCAGAAAGGGCCTTAGAGGCCGCCATACCCCAAGTAGAGTGAGCTTTGGTTTCCAAAGGAGGGGGAAGTCCAGAGGACTCAAAAGTGATATGGATTGCCTCGATAATCCAGCAACTAAGCATATGCTAAGAAACAGGCTGGCCCCTCTTGTGTCGGCCAAAATAGACCAAAAGCTAGTCCAATTTTTTTCCACAGGACAGCTCTGTGGATGCAAGTGTGCAGTGCTCGCCCTGAACACATACAATTAAGCCTTTCCTGGTCTTGATCCTGAAAGGGAGGAGGACAGAAAGCCTGGAGCACAACTGGCCGTAGTGTGGATGAAGGGACTTTAGCCACATAACCCGCTCATGGGTATAGAAGTACTTTGGCCAAACTGGGCACAAAGTCTAGATATGTAGGGGTCAAAAAAAGGGCCTGAAGATCACAGACTCTCCTCAGAGAGGTGGTAGATAGAAGGAAGGCCACTTTGGCCAATAATTTAAGATCTGAGATCAGCCTATCAGATCAGAGATCTGAAAGATAGGCTCAAAAGGAGCACATAAAGCTTGAAATACTACAGGCCAGGACCCAAGGAGGGAATTGGGACCTCAGCCTGAGCACACCGCGGAGGAAACGTATGACCAAAGGGTGTCTACCTACTGAAGATCCCTCAATAGGGATTCAGGGTGGAATGAGTCAAGCCTGCCTTAAATTGTGACTACAAATATTCCAGAACTGTACCAACAGGGCAGTCGACTGGGTCAAATTGGCGGTCTATACACCAAGAAGTGAAAAATTCCACTTTAGGGCATACAGTTTCCTCATAGGAAGCTAGGATTTAGTCTGAACCCCGGCTCTTTCATGTGGGCAAGAACGACATCTCAATGTCGAATTGACAGAGGTTGGGAGGAAGATAGAATCAACCAATCATCTATATATTTCAGTATGCAGATGCCCTGGAGCCTCAAAGGGGTAATTTAGAGATAATTTGTTTAGGGGCCTTCTATGGGCTGTAAGTGGTCCGAGTCCGCTACCTCTCAGGGCGGAAGACTGGGAAGATACTTGCATAAGCCTGCTGTGTCCTGAAGCCTGGGGCAGGACACATTGAAATACATCTGGCAGTAGTTTCCACGCTGCCATGAAGTTGTTTAAGTAACCATAAGTTATGGCAGCATGGAATAACCATAACTGGAGTCTCGGTGCCCTGTAACGGTCGCCCGGCAGGGAAATGAGAGTGACTTGGAGGGAACGCAGAAATGCCTCAGCTTGCTTGCGTGCCTCCTGGGAGGAAGACCCTGTCCTTAACTTAAGGTTGGGCAGTATGAGCTATAGATGACATCTTGAGAAATATCAGTTGTCAATTAACTCAGTCACATCCTCAGATGTGACGTAGCCACTCTCATTCATTCCAGAAGCAATAGTGTTTCATGATAGTAGTTGAGGTGGAGAGATGGCTGATTGTCACACACATCTGTAGTTCAGAGAAGGTCAGCAACAATTTTATAGGCTTAAGTGATTAACAGACAGTTTGAGCAAAACAGCATCCACCGCAATCCTATTCTCTAACAAATTTACATTAATTAGTTTAAGGACAAAAGAAACTGTTTTTAGAATATCCTGGCCTGTCTTTTCTGAAAGTAAATACATCATTAAAATTAGTTCTATATGGCTTCTGTGTTACATTCCAAGTCTTTATAAGCTATATTATACAACTTAAATCTTGTTATGTTTCTCACAAAAAGCCATTGCTTAACTTTAGGCCTTATACTGAATATACTGCAGAGATCTGGAGAAGACCTGGTTGTTGTGTTTATTCTATTAGTTTTCAGTCACTAACCAATCAAGGCTGTGTTTCTCAAAAGCATTGTGAGCCTTATTAAATTGACAATTGGTGCTAATTGGTGCTATGGTATGCTTAGGTGTATGATGTCTTTTTAAAATGCAGTCCTGGTTTATATTTTCTAAATGAAGATTGTGTTTGTGAATTTAGCAAATATTAAATAATTTGATTCACTCAACCTTTGAAAGGTACATTTCTTGTTCATGTACATCATAAACTCCTCCCTTCTCACTGTCACTTTCCCTACTAGATTTAAGCAAGCCCTGGTCACCCCCCGCTTAAAAATCCTACACTTGACACCTCTACAGCTAACAATTACAGACTGGTCTCACTCCTCCCCTTCATTGCAAAAACACTGGAATGAGGTGTGTTCAATGAAACATTATATTTCCTCATGCAGAACAACCAGAATGACAACATATAATCAGGCTTTAAGAGCAACCACTCAGCTGAGTGGTCAGGCCATCACTGATGCCCTGAGGAAAGCAAAGGCGGAGTCCAAATCCTCTGTACGTTTGCTGTTAAATCTGTCTACAGCTTTTGACACACCACATCACCAGATCCTCCTCAACACTCTGTTTTCACTTTGAATCCAAGGAACAGCATCCAATGGTTTCATTTCTCCCCCCCCCGATAGATTCCTCAGGGTGTCATGAAGAGTTGAGCTATCCAAACCACACCACATGGTCAATAAGGTCCTTCAAGGATCAGTCCTTGGCCCATTGCTCTTCTCCATCTACACAACATCACTGGGTCCTGTCATACAATCACACAGCTTCCAATAAAAAATAGTTATGCTGATGATACTCTCTTTCCACCCTGATGATCCCACAGTGTCAGCTTGCATATCAGCCTGTCATGTCATATCAGACATATTGGTATGGATGACAAATCACCATCTTCAGCTTAACCTTAAAAAACTGAACTGCTGGTTTTTCCAGGTCACCCTGTCGCCTCTCATAATCTCACAATACAGCTTGGTTCCACCACACTATAACTCAGACAGCTGAAAACCTAGTTGTAATTTTTGATGACCAACTAACATTTACTGAACACATCAAAATAAACAGCACATTCCTGCATATTTGCCTTATACAACATCTGAAAAATCTGACCACATCTCACCACTTATTCAACACAGCTCCTGGTGCAGGCTCTTGTCATCTCTAGGCTGGACTACTACAATGCTCTACTTACTGGCCTTCCTTCAAAAGTTAAAAGCACTAGTCTGGTCTTCAAAGATCCAAAAAGAGCCCACATCACATGCATCTCACTGATAAGATTATTTCTTCCTCAGCCCTCCTCAACTCTGGGTCAGTCAGGAACCTCTGCTGCCAACTCAACATCCCAAAGGCCGCTATCCAGAATAAATATCAAATAAACTCCATAATCAGTAAACCCCTGTGTCACTGTTACATTCACTCTAGGTTGGCTCATTAAACCTTTAAATGGGTAAGTCACCAGGAGATGGTTTATTTACTGGTTCTAGAGCACTACACTGCAGACATCATCCTAGTTCCAGATGGTCATGGGACTGTGCAATTGCCCTTCCAGGTAAGCTATTCCCCCATCACTCTGGGGTTTCTCCATAAATTCCTGTTGGTTTATATAGACGACATCTTGATCTACTCCCGGAACATGGCTGACCCAGCCAAGCTCCTACCATGTGCCTCTTATTACTGGGGGCAGTTGTGGTTTACTATTTAAGGAGGCAAGCCTATCATCAGTAGGAGGGGTTAAATGCAGAGGTCACATTTTTGTTATGGCTAACCATAACTGACAAAAACATGTCATTTTCACTTAAAGCTCACCCTGGAGGACTGCAGGCATTGGCTGGAGGGAGTGACACACCCATTCCTCATCTACACTGATCACAAGAACCTGGAATATCTTTTTGGTATACAAAGTATCTAAACCCCCGATGGGCCTTATTGTTCTTGAGATTCTATTTCACCATACAGACTTGCTGTATCTCATCTACACTCTCCTCCTGAACATTCTACATCTCTAGAATCCATCCTCCCTCAGTCAGTCTTTGTCTGTTCCATTGAATTGACCATCCCTCCAAAAATCTTCTCCACCAATACTCTCTCTACCACTCCGCAGGGAGGGCCCCCGACTGGCTGTACATACCTCTTGACCAATTCAAACACCAGTAACCACTTCGTTTATACATTTGTAGGCACCAGCCACCCAGGGGCCAATACTCTCTTGCTGCTACGCAAATGCCCACAACACATACCATCTGGCAAACATTAGCCTCTGCCCGTTCCTCACCAACCATGGTCACACCTAGGAGTGGACTTTATTACAGACCTGCTGCCCTCATCTGGTAAGCCATGCATTTTGGTAACAGATTTTTTGTGGACAGATTGTTTTCTAAGTCATGTCACCTCATTCCTCTCCCTAACCTGCCCACTGCTGTGGAAACTGCAGAACTTTTATTATTGATATTCATGTTCAGATTTCAATAACTTGTGCCAACAAGTTGTGCACCTTTCTCTATTGACAGCTAATGTGTTATGATAAATCAATATGTTTTCAAGCATATATTGTGAATATTTGTCATCTGAGGTGTTGTGGAGGCCCAGGATGCTTCGATAGCGGCCTTAAGCTCATCCAGAGTGTTGGGTCTTGCGTCTCTCAACTTTCTCTTCACAATATCCCACAGATTCTCTATGGG